>NW_022046149.1:9713-71198 GCF_001654015.2 Drosophila navojoa | reverse complement strand
TCTCTCTCTCTCTCTCTCTCTCTCTCTCTCTCTCTCTTTCTCTCTCTCTCTCTGTATGTCAGGCATGCATCGGAAATCAATTGAGGCGCAATCCACGCTCAAGGACGACTCTGGCGTCAGCGATCATGAAGATTCGGCCGGCTCCAAGTCCGTTCACTCGGATGAATTGCGTTCGCATTCGCGCGCGCTCAGCTCGTCGACGGAATCCCTGAACGTGGTCAGTCCGGCGCCGAGCAGCTGCCCGACGAACGCCTCCACTGCGCCGCCCACGTCGACGACGCCGCACGGCAGCAGCGGCTATGCGGCTGCCTCGTCGGCGGCAACCACGCCCACGGGCGCCACCACCAACAGCTCCGGCTCGCCGCACATTGAGCTCAGCTCGCCCTCGCCCTCGCAGCAACAGGCGCAGCAGCAACAGCAACAGCAGCAGCTGCAGCAGCAACAGTTGCTCCAACAGCAGCCGCCGCCGCCGCCGCCCGCCCAGCTTTATGCCGTTGCCACGCCCAGTTACCATCCGCTGCTGGATGCGGCGAATGCAGCAGGCGCTGGCGCCGCTGCCTCCAGCAAGGATTTCCATTTGATAATGAACACGGCCGTGGCAGCAGCTGCAGCAGCAGCTCAGCACCAGCAACAGCAGCAACAGCAGCAGCAGCAACATCAGCAACAACAACAACAACAGCAGCAGCAGCAGCAATTGCATGCGCATCATTTGTCGGCAGCAGCAGCGGCTGCAGCGCTCATGGAGCACGATCCGGATGCGTTTAGGTAAGCAATTGAGCACTGATTGCACATCTGCAATCTCCAATCTCTAATCTCTCTCTCTCTCTCTCTCTCATCTAATTTCGCTCTCAGAAACAATTCGATTGCCTGTCTGCGCGCCAAGGCGCAGGAGCATCAAGCGCGGCTGCTCAACAACGGCGGACTTTTTCTGCAGGTGCGCAGCTTTGCCCAGGCCCAGGCCCAGGCGCAGGCGCAGTGTGATATGCTCAAGGAGCGCAGCAATAGCAGCAGCAGCAGCAACAACAACAACAACAATAGCAGCAGCAGCGCTTATCAAATGCTGCAGCTGCAGCAATCGGTGGCAACGGCTGTGGCGCCCATCAAAATGGAGCTAACGTCTGTGGGTGGCGTTGGCAGCCACGCCCACAGCGATAACGTCTGACATGCAGCAGCGACAGCGGCGCTGCCAGATCGCTTCCAACAGCACTTTTAGCTCCACAACAAAGCAAATCAATCCATAAAAAAAATTATATACATATATAGATATATATATATATAAGAAACCACAATTTTTTTTTCTAGATCTAAACTATTTATTCGCTATACTTAATCAAAATAAAAAGAAATCAATTATTGTCATGTGTAATCCATATATGATATGATATATGCGTAAGTTTCGTTTAGCTCCTAAGCGTCAGAAATGTAATATTTTTTAATAAACGCATTATCCACACACAAGCAATATTTCCATTCACTTGCCAATGTGAAGATTTTACAGTTGGCAGAATATCCGTTAATGGTTTGGCTCGCAGAACGACCGTTAAAGCCAGTGCTGCCAGCTCTGTAAGCCATTTGGCAGCGATGCAAGCTGTTATACATGGCGATAATGACAGCTAGATGGCGCTAGTGTGCAGGCAGCCGGTGGCGTGATACAGCAAACAGCTTTCGGTAGCCAGAATGCAGAAATGCGCTAAATTTGGATATAATAAAATATTTAAAAAAAAAATCAAGAGAAATAAAACAGAGCTAATAAAGTTCAATCAGTATTCTCTTTTTAATTGACGATTAAAATGTTAAGGACGATCATTGTCGCGCCTTGTGGCTTAGTATTTTCGCCGCAGAGAATTAGTACAGCTGAGCATTGATTTTTTAAATGTGTGTATGTATGTATGTGCATGGAAATAGATGTGAATATGGTGGAATAGTTCGGAATAGTTTGGGTAAAATTTAAAATTATTTTCCGAAATGATTATTATTATATGTATGTATGTATGTACTCTCACAGCCAGGCGCTTCATCTCTCTTGCTCGTCGTCTTCTCGCTGTCTCTGTCTCGCTCATCCACTCATGATCATGCGGATGAATTTGCGGTAATAAATTTGTTGGTCATCATTGGTTATTCCCTTGGCGAGAGCAACAAGCTCGGAAAAGCTGAAGATTTCATCGGTATCTCTGAGCAACTTTAGCATGGTCTCGAGCATCACATAGCCGGTATTTTCTCTGTCGGCCTTGCGCAGGGCTCGTATTAAGTCGTCGCGCTTCACAAGGTCCATGTGGTAGGCGTTCTTGCCCAGGGACGTCAGATACAGGCGCACCTGCTGCAGCTTGTTGGGCGTCTCGGTATCAATGGGGAAGAGTTTCTTCATCAGGGTCACATAGTTGACATCGCCGTCCCTATCTGTCATTGAGTCGAGCATGTCGCTCGTCGCCGCGTCGGTGAATCGCTGGCCCACGGTGCTCAGGACGCGGCGCAGTCGGTCAGCGGGCAGCATGAGCGTATGATAGTCGTCGTAGGAGCTCAGGCCCCTGATCATCACATCACAAGCGGGCATTGGATCCACCTCCAATACCTCACTGTAGACGGCCAGGACCAGCTCGAAGTTGGCGGAGGTCGCTGGCCTCAGCTGCGGAAACCGGAGCAGATGCTTCACAAGCTTCATCTTCATGTGTGAATCCTCGAAGTTGACGCCCATTGCGCGCAGGCAATCGCCCACCTTCAGTATGTCAATGGTCGCGACGTTGGGTGGCTCTACGAACAGCCGATAGGTCTCCCACAGCTTCTGCACGTGCGGCAGCTTGGCAATTATCTCCGAGCAGGTCCAGAATTTTCTGATCGAATACATTGGCGATTTGGCACGTGATTCATAAGCCAATGCCATTGGACTTAAGGAATCGAGCCTCTCAGGCGGTATATTGGCGGGCGCCCGAACAGCAATATAAGGCGATACACCAGTATTATAGTCACCGACTGGACGACGCGCTCCAGCTTCAGCGGATGCACTGCGAGGTGCAGCGGATGCACTGCGAGCTGCAGCGGGTGCACTGCGAGCTGCAGCGGGTGCACTAGGGGCTGCAGCGGATGCACTGCGAGCTGCAGCGGGTGCACTAGGAGCTGCAGCGGGTGCACTAGGAGCTGCCGCGAGTGCACTAGGAGGAGCTGCAGCTGAAATTCCCCTCAGAGGTGTAACCTTTACGCGAGCCAAACTTAGCCTTGAACGAGAAGAAGAGTCGTCGTCTGAAGAAACGTCCGAGCCTCGGTTAGACGGACAGTTCTCCATTTTTGTTAAAACGGATAATTTGCACTTTTTGCGTTCACCGTTATTCATTTAGATATGTATATTATGAATTGTTATTGCGTAAAATTTGATTTTCTGCCTTTTTGGGTTTTTTTACATTTATATAAATATATGTATATATTTTTTCTCAAATGTTTATACGACAATTTCGATGTCTGCCCAAATGTAGAATGAGCCTAGAGCTCAACTGCTCCAGCACACACCGTCGGGCTGTCAGTCGATGCCTACTTGACGCTACTTGACTTGGATTTAAACAGAGTTTTGAAACACCTTGTTTCAAAATCGAATCGACTTTTTTTCTTTGCATCTAGTATGCTTGTCCTATATGATTTTCGAATTTGAATTCAATTTGATTTAATAAATCAACTTAAAGATTTCGAATTCGATATCGAAAAATTAAATTAACAATACATACATATAATGAAATTGTAAACAACTAAAGATTTTGTATTCGAGCTCCAATTTTAGATATTCAATATACCATGCTAAGAAAATAATCTTTATGCCAATAGAATTATCTTTATCGAGTAGTGCAAAAGACATACATATATGTATATATGATATAATTTCACTTGCGATTTGAGTTTAATTTAGATATTCATGGCATTTACCTTGTCAATTTTAAGCAAACCAAAAATAAATCTCAATTAGTATTAAAACTAATATAATGAATTGATAAAAACTATAAAATATAGTGATACGTTTATAGCTCTAAAAACAAATAGAATACTGTGTGGGTCAAAAAATATATATTCTCTTTCAAGATTCATGTTATTTTGTTTTTTGGTAAATTTCGAAGATAACCTAGATAAGAGATATATATGTATATACTGAAAACAGTTGCTTATAACTTATCAAAACTTAGTGCTTGACATGGTCTTTGAATACGTTCTATGCACTGTCCTTCACACTATATAAAAGATACAATTGAAACAATCGATTGGCTCGAGTTAAGATTCGAAATTTGATACGTTTCATTGATTTGAGCTTATGACTAACATAGTTTAAATACATCATATAAATATATAAATATTTCGTTTCCGTTATCGTTTTATTGGCCTAACTACATTTGAAAATCGATTTCCATAAGATTTTGCTGCTAAATTCGTACGTTAATTCTGACAACACTCAATGCTAGTTCCAAAGAATATTTAAAACTAATTTCAAATGTGTGTATAAATACATATGTAGTATCGTTTGGTATGCTCTACTTGTATAATATATATATAGACAAATATATAAATATACATATATGTGGAAGGTTTGTTAATACATGTACATATATATATATAATTCTATTTAGAGTCTAAGTTTTTGGTGAATGCATCCAGAATGCGGCAAAATGTTTTCGCTTTTTCCACAAATGAATAAACGCTTGGCTAAATTATTACAACTAATTAAGGATTCCAATCAGAAAGAGATGGACTGAGTTATGGATAAGACAGAGACGGCGCGAGTGGAAGAGCGAGAGATGCGGCTTATTGCTTTCTCGAGCTGGAGGCAAAGATTTTCTCGCAGTTCGTGATCAGCGAGGAGAGCATAAATATCTCCTCCGTGAGATTCGTCATATGCTGGGGCGTGGCAATCAACGTGGGCGCAAACACAGTCGCCAAATTGTGCTCATTCATCTTGTTGACGGCATAATGGGAAGCGACGCTGCAATGGCAAAGGCACAACAATTGATATCAAATATGCACTATGGACACCGGACAGTATTCGATTTACCGCTTCAGATGCTCCAGCATATATTGCAAGCAATTGAAATGCGCCGGTGGCAGGCGACGCACGGCCTCCGCCATTAGCTGGAGCTGCTCCGCGGGCGATGCACTGCCTGTGGATAGGGACATTCGAGTAAACTTCAAATTTGTCAGCTACAGCTCAATCGTTGGCTACTTACGGGCTGCAGCCATAAAGCTGGGATAGGCCTGGAACGTGATCAGCGGCACGGGCAGCAGGCGCAGATAGAGCTTCAAGGTGCCCGCAATGACATTGACATTGCCGTAGGCGCCCTCGGACATGTCCGTCTTCTCGCCATCGCGGTCCAGGGCCAGCTTGAGCGCATCGATCTCATCGGCAAAGCCAGATACGCGATAGATGCCCTCTTGGAGCATGCCACGCGCCTCCACCTCCTCCACACAGCGGCGCACCACGAACGGGATGTTGCATTGATGCAGCTGCACCATGGTGGTCAGATCGGTGCCAAACACACCCCGTATGCACTTCAGGTCGGGCACACATTTCGGAGGCACCAGCTCCGAGCATTTGTTGTGCGCCATGAAGCCGCATGCATCGCATTTGACGCCCTGCGCCGTGAAGCCCCACAGGAAGTTGGCGCAAAACTCACACCAGTTCAGACCCTTGAACGTGTGCACCTTGAAGTTGTGGGGCTTCTCATATACCAGCGGCATGGGATCCTGTTGGGGCTGGAGCTGCTGCTGCTCCTGTTGCTGCTGGTCCTTCTGCGACTGTGGCGGACTGTCCTGTACTGAGGGCATCGAGGCTGCTGCATCGGATGTGTCCACACTGGCTGATTTGCCCAACTCATTGGAGAGAGCGCGCAGCTTGCGACGATTCAGAGTCATGTATGGGCTCTGCTGGTAACAGTTTTTGGTTTGCTGATTGATCTGCTGTATAATGGGGCTGGCATGCAGTTGCATATGGAAGTTAATTAGGCCATCGGCGACCATCTCGTGCACCGTCTCATAATGTTTGTCCTGCTCGCGCAAATGATGCCCGCTGCCCGGTTTGTGGAAGACTTTAAAGTGTTTGCAGCGTTTGTTGAAGCGCACGCTGAGCGTATAGTAGCCATCCGTCTTGGGGCTGCGCCGCACCAGGTAGCTGCCGTCGGGGGCATTCGCCAGCAGCTGTTCCGCCTCCAGGTGTCCCATCACGCCATGATATTCGCTGCCATAGAGACGCACCGCCTGGCTATTGTCTTCGACGGCATCGGCGGTGCTGTTGGCTGGCGGCAGAGGTAAGGTGCGCTGGCAGCGCACAGGATGTGGTGCCGGTGCGTCCAGTTGTATTTTATACACTGTAATCGAGTGCGCTCGATCAATAATTTGGCATAGATGCAACGAATTGTTACTCACATTCGGGCTTCCAAACCTTTTGCACTGGCGAACTGGGCTCGCCACCTCCTGCCAATGTGGCTACTACGCCAGCTGTTTTTGGCATGGCTTAAAAAGGAAGCGCAACTAAAATTAATTAAAACAACGCTAGGCGCTAATTAAGGAAAACCAGTTAAGCACTGCTTGAAATCCATAAAGCTCAAATTAAATACAACATATTTGCTTTTGTTTATTTCTATACTGTGGCTCGGGCAGTGTGACCGGCAGACGGCGATGGTAAAAATACCATTAAAATACCGTGGCCACAATGGGCGATTCATTAGTTAAGTCATCACCTTGACATTGTATTCATAATTTTGTTTAATAGTCATCATTTTCAATTACTCACAAGCCTTAATCATATGTGTCGTGTCATTTCATCCGTACGCATTAATCATCACTGCATTAAGTTCGATTGGAAATGTATTATTATTGCTTCAGCTGCTTTCCAAGCTTAGCACTTATGAGTGACATAAAGCTAAATGCTATGACACTGTATTCAATTTTCAATTTTCGTTGATTTGAAATATTGGCAACAAAATAAGTAAAATGCAGGTTATTGTTTATATGTTTCATATATTTTTTTAATAACTTTAAGTACGTTTCTTTTGTAAAAAGATCTACTTTCATTCGTTTCAATTATTAAATATATATTATTAAATTATTAAAAAAAAAGTAAAACATGTAAAAATTTGAAATGCGCATTAAGTTCAATTATACGCTTCTCTCTGATGTATATACATACATATATACATATATATATATATATATACACATAGATATCAAAATCATTAATTAGCAATACTTGTTACGATACTCGTTAAAGACTTGAGTTCCATTACGGATCTATATATGCATGTGTATTGTGTGTGTGTGTTCAGTGTATACTTGTATGTGTGTGTAAAGAAATAAAGATAAGTTTTTGTTTAGAATAAGAAACTCGAACAATTTAGTATAATACGATACGACCTCTCCAAGGATGTGCTTTACCCGGCTTGAAACTATGGTTAGTTTTGTGTGTGTTCTGTATGTAGGTCATCTCTGTGTCGTCATCGATGTTGTTGTTGTTGTTGTTTTATATGGAATCATATCAATTTGTCGCGAAATGCAAGAATATACAAAAATATACAAATATAAGAAAGAAATTAACTTGGAATATTGGAATTGGACTTTTGGCGGAATGAACGGCTAGCTAATAACATGGCAGGTGAGTGTTCCTACTCTATACTCTTTTCTTTCATCATGCTGTTGTTGTTGATGTCTTTCATCCTTCTTCGATTTAACCACTGCCTATCTGTCAACCGACGGCAATGGCTTAACCGCTCATAACCATGCGGACGAACTCCTCATAGTTGATGTTGCCCTGCTGATCCTCCATGTTGGCCAGCAGCTGCTCAACCTCCTCGTCGGTGAGCTTCTCACCGAGCGTGGTCAACAGGTGGCGCAGCTCAGCGGACGATATGTAGCCACTAGCATCCTTATCGAAATGGCGCAAGCCCTCAATGAAATCATCGGCTGTGTCGCCGGAGCGCGCCTTCGATATGGCCTGATAGATGGGCAGAAAGACCTCGAACGAGATGCGCTCGTCCGGCTTCAGCTGATGGGTGCATTTTTTCACATCCGATTCGGTGGGATTCTGGCCCAATGCACGCAGGCACTCGCCCACCTGGCTCAACTGAATTTTTCCATCGCCGCGATTATCGAATAGATTGAAGGCCTCCTGGAATTCTGCAAACGGGCAAAGCAAATGTCGATTAGATAGAGATACAAGAATGTACAGATAAGAGTTAGGCAATATATATATATGCATATGTATATTTGCAACCTTCGAGCGTGGTAAAGGTGGGCTTCACGTGTGCCGTGTAGTAATACATGATGTTCTCTAGTGATATTCTCAATTCTCAATTAATTACAAGTATCTCAACTGTTTGCCTGGCTGCACTGCCTGCTACTGAGTCGACGCTGCAACAGATTGCGCAGCATGCGGCTGCGGCAGCAGAGGTTGTTGCTGTGCTCATTGATACCCTGCCAAAGGGTACTCTATGGATGTCTTAAAGTGTGCAAAAGCCGTTATGGATATATTCCTGGATTAGCTGTATATAGATTCCTGACTATCCTACTGGATAAATACTTAATTGTTGTCAGTTTCAGAAAGATTTTAGATAGCATACATTTCCTTAACTAATTGATGCTCAGGGAATACCAGCTCGGCTTTAATCCCTCTTCTCTGTCTACAACTATGTCAAATTATCAGTAATAACTTGCAGCCATATGCTGCAACAGTTGGTTGATTCTGCTGAAATTCCTGATGTCTGAAGAGTATTCGGCCAAGACAGAAATTTATATACACATACATATGTACATATATCTCTGCTAGGGCATTTGCTCTTCGCTATGCCGCAGTTCAATTTTCGCGCTTTTTTTTTTGTTTGTTTATTTTTTTGGTTCTGCTGTTGTTTTTGTTGCTGTTATTAGCCGGCCAAAAATGGCATTAAATACAACAACAGAATTTTGCCCATTTTAGGCAATCGTCGAGCGGCAGCAGCAACGATGCGTCGTGCCCGACGCTCAGGTAAATCAATACGTGCAATGCGGTCAGCTGACGTCACTGCATCAACAGCAACAGCAGCAACAACAACAACAACGACTTATCGCTGTGCGACAAGCAATTGAGTAGATTTTGATTAAGTTATCAGAATGGCGAAAATTTTTAACAGCATATTGCGTAAAGTATAAGCCCAATGCTGGGCGGGACGGTGTCGGAGGCGGCGGGGCGTGGCCAGGGCCATGCGGCGCATGTTGACCCACAAAAGGCGCCGTAAATGGCAGCCAGCGCGGCCAACATGGATATGGCCAAAAATGTTGAATGTTTGCGTTTCGACGTTCAATGCTCACTGCAAGCGACGGCAGCTGCAGTGGCAGCTTTTGCAGTCGCAGCTGAGACGAGCTCGAGGCAGTTTGCGCCGTTGTCCTGGCAGTGCAGACAGACAATCAGACGGTTCATTCAATCTGCCATTCTGTCAGCCAATCAAATCCTTCAAGATGTCATTTAACTGTAAATCGTTATTGCTTTGCGCGTTCGTTGTGTGAGTCATTGACGCGATCGTATGGCTGCTTTCGTTGGCCGCTTTATGTGTTTATTTTATCAATGATTCATGCGCCGCATATGAAGATGTGTAACACATACACATACACAGAAACACACGCATACACAAGCATACTCAGACACAAAGAGACATGTTGACAACGTATACACAAATACTTTTGTGCTGTTTTGTGGTTTTTTCTTTGCCGTTTTCGCTGCTTGCCAAGCTTTGAGTTGGCACTTTGAACTTCTGCGCCCATTTCCAAACCAACACCCACTTACACACACGCATTCCACAACACTCGGACACACACACACACACACGCATACGCATACTCACCAGCCAACTGATCCTCGGTGTATGCTGCCTGTAAATAAGAGGAGAACAAGACAATAATTGTAAGAACAAACGAAACATATTATTTGCCGTCTAAAAAATAGCAACAGCTGTGCCAACCTACCATATTGATTAAAAATGTGGGTAAAACACAACACAAAAACACGGATTAAATGAATGCCTAGTGTACTTAAACGAAATTATTTATTGGTGATGGTCACCAGTGCTGCCTAAATAATCGGAAATACTATCGATGATATCGGACTGCCAACAAAGGTGCTATCGCCAATGCGCCTTAACAACACTGAAAGTACTTACCAACACAATAAATTTTGCTTCAAATTAAAAATTTTGTTTAAATTTATTTCTTTTTTTTTATTCGAATGGTAAATGTTAAAACCCAATTAAATTTACATTATTATGTGCAGCAGAAGCTGCGTATTGCCGGAGAGATTTTTGAATCGACTTTAGAATTTTTAAATTAAATTCTCATGATTTAGATTAAAAATCTTAAGACTACAAATATGTATATCAAAGCTGTAATCCTTGGACGTTTTTTTTTTTTTCAGAATAACTTTGTTTTAGTTTCTCCAGTTCACTTATATGTATATTTTTATTCCTCTTCACAAGGCTATTTGAATTATTAAAATACAAAACATAAAAAAGAAAATCACTTTTTATTTTTTTTATTTTAAATTTACATTCCTTGCACGCTTCTTGCTCTTGTTTCTTGTGTGAGAGTTGACTGTGTGTGTGTCGTAACGTACTTAAACATAATTTTCCATTGTAGTAAAAGTATAAAAATTAAAGGACTTCCATAGATTTCTTGTTTTTGTTTTTTAAGTGGCCAATACATTAGCTAATAAATATTTAAATATACATAATTGCAACCAATTAGTTGCAATTGTAACTTAGAATGTTCCATTTTTGCTGATTCGCGTTTTTAGATGACTTTGTTTTTTTTTTTTTTTAAATAAAAAAAAAGGGTCCATTAAGAATAGTTTTAAAATAGGATTATTAAAGAAATGTGTATGTGTGATTTTGTGTGTGTGTGTGTGTGTGTGTGTGTGTGTGTGTGTGTGTGTGTGTGTGTGTGTTGCTGCTACACCATCCACAGCCTATGTGTCGGACTTCCAGAGCTTGATGGTCTTGTCGTTCTCCAACGCAGCCGATGCAATGATATTTTCTGTGGGATGGCAGGCGGTGCAGAGGACGGTGTCCGTGTGTCCTTGCAGCTTTTGTACTACCTCCTTGCTTTGAAGATTCCATATGTAGACCATGTTGTCCTCGCTGCCGCTGACAATCCACTGCATAAGTAAAAATAAATAAATAATGAAATGCTGCAATTGCGTTGAGAGTTCATAAGCTGCCTACCTTGCCGCCAGTTACAGAGAAATTGGCAAATATGCAATACTTCTCGTTCTTGTGACCCGTGTAGGTCTTCAGACATTTGCCCTTGGAGTAGTCCCACAGCTTCAGTGTGTTGTCCAGGGTGGCGGCCAATATGTATTTGCCGTTGGGGGAGAATTTGACAAAGCTAACGGGTGGATTGTCATCATCGATCAGCGTCTTCAGGCACTGTCCGCTGGCCGTGTCCCAAATGCGACAGAGCCCGTCATAGCTGGAGCTGACAATCAGCGAGCCATCACGATTGAAATGCACTGCCGAAACGGGATCAGAGTGAGCGGGCAATGTCTTCAGGCATTTGCCTGTACGCACATCCCAAATGCGTACGCTCTCATCAAAGCTGCCAGACACAATCAGATTCGACTGTGGATTGAAGTTACAGCAGAAGACATAGTTGCTGTGACCCTTGAGCGTCTTCAGACTCTTGCCGGTGCTCAGCTCCCAGACTTTGAGCGTTTTGTCATCGCTGCCGCTGACCAAAAGACGTGAGTCGGAGGACCAGGCCACATCGCTAATGCCCAACTTGTGGCCCGAAATGGTTTTCTCGAATTTGCCATCATAGGCGCCCCAGATTTTTATGAGTTTGTCGGCAGCTGCAAAGCCCAAATGTTAATCCAAATTATTATATTAACAATTGTGAACAACTTACACGAGCTGGCAAGCCATTCGCCGTTCGGGCTAAACTTAACGGCGGAGACGGCCTTGGTGTGGCCGGCAAGTGTAAATTTGAGCGTATAATTGGGCTTAACCGACATCGAGCTCTTGTTCGACGTTGTGTTGGTCGACGTCGATGACACGGATGGCTGCAGCGTGTTTGGTCCACTAGGAGCGGTTGGCATCGGCTGTTGTTGCTGTTGCTGTTGATGCACAACGCCGGGATGGCCGGTGTGAACGGCTCCAATGGGCACCATGGCGTAGCTTAATTCCGTTATTCAATTTTACTCAATGCTGGTCCCTGCAAATATATTTATCTATTCTCATATTACTCGTTTATCTCATGCTCAAATGCCACAACAACAGCGACAGCCATAATAATAAAAACAAGCCAACCACGCGGTTTTTTTGGTTAATTGCAATTCAATTTGCCTCTAAAGAGGAGCAAATGCCGCTCTCTCATCGGCAGAGTCTGCGCTGCCGCTGTCGCTGCGACTGGTTGCGATTTTCCCCGTGTTTTTTTTTTTCACCCTCTCTGCTTGTTATTGTAGCGCGGCGTTTTGCTTCTTCTTAGGTGAATGTTTTGCAAACAAAGTTTGTTACTTTTATGCCCTTTTATAGTTACCTATGACCGATGATGGCGCCGCCGTTTGGTTATAATAAATTGTGCAATTGGAAGCCTTTCTGCCGCTTCTACTTTCAACAAATTCAATTTGTTTGCGTTTTATTCGCCTGCCTAAGACTTGAAGCACGTGCTTCTTCTTACCACTGTAATGCGTGCGTGAGCAAAAACATGGCGCGTTCTTGACAGTTGACATTTCACGGCTGTTCACAGTGTTGAGCAGCGGCAGCACTTCTTTGATGCACTGGATCATTGCGGACCGGAGCTGCTTGCTATAAAACATGCGTTCAAAAATAAATGCGCGCCTAAATTTAGTTGATATATGTATTTATAATTTGTTGAGCTTCTGTGTGCACTTTACTGTTAGTTTAAATTTCATTTTATTTGCTATCAAAAATATATGATAATAAGCAAAATGTAAACACATTGCATCAGTGTGATCAGTTTTAAGTAGAATTGTTAACACCATTTTCATTTCCAATTTATAAGCAAATGATTTGGCACAAAAGATTCTAGCGTTACATTAATTTATAAAATAAACATTTGCATTAATTTAAGGGGATTGTAGGCCAGTTGCACCATTTACATACAATCACCGGTGAATTGTGCAAAGTTTGCACAATCAAAACATGCATGAGCACAGAATCACACACATACATACACACATAAATGCAAATATAGATAAATTGAAAGGTAGGAAAAACTTAATCTGCAATTGTCATCATAAAAATGCCAAAAATTGCTGATTGATAATGACTCAGGCACTTTTACTAAAAAAAAAAGAAATATGCAATATGTATAATAGGAATTATGAGATTCATGCAGTAGTAAAATTTAGACAACAAGTTCTACGCCAAATATTTGCTTGACTTTTGCTACCGATTCTAAAAACAACCTGTTTTTCCACTCTGCTGTTTGACCTTGGCTTTAAAATTTGTGCCTAGCATATTAAGCGGGGTTTGTTTAGATTTTTTTTCGTTTGGCGCACTTTTTGGTAACCGCAAATTCGAATTTTCTCAAGTTACAAAAATCGTGCATATGTATGTGTGTGTGCGTTGTCCAAGGTCAAACAGTTTTCAATAAAAGTAACATACAAAATATTTAACTTGGTGTCATGTGCGGGGTCTTTTGTATTTGCTGTTGTTATTATTGTTTTTAAAGCTGCGTGCGTCTATTTTACGACTGCATTAAATATACGAGTACGCTAAAAAGCATGGAAATGCCCTGCGAAGCAACTTCTCAGCTACAGTTCAGAGCGCTTCCAATACCCTTGCAATGCGAGTAGCTTAGCTATATTGCTGAGCTTGGCTAAGCTAGGGAAACTTAGCTTAACATAGAAATATATTTTTAAGAACAAAAAGAAGAATAATAATAGAAATATATTTTTAACAACAAAAAGAAGAATAATAAGTATACAAGTTTAATTATATTACGTCTATATAAACAAGATCTGTTTCTTTTTTTATTGTCATACATGCATATGTACATATGTTTGCATTTACGGTGCATGTGAGGGCATTCACGCATCTCCATTTGCCTGACTAACTGTTCTCGTTGTTGTTGTGGCTTTTGTTTTCATTAGGCATTCTGCAAAAGTGTCGCTTCAGACTATCGGGTATCATTGTTTCTGTTGCTGTTGCTGTCTCTTTTGTTATTAAGGTGTCGCCCGCCTCTGTGCTGCTTCTTCATTTTTCACCTCTTTTAATACAAGCTGAGTCTGTGTTGCTGTTGTGTCGCACGGTTTAGCTTGCGAAACACGTATGTGTGTATGTATATGTCGACGAGCTGGCAACGGGGCTGTCAAAAGAAGGGCGTGGAAGGGCGACAACAGGGGGCAGCAGCGTTGGGCATAGCAAGTGGAGCGCGTACGAAAATTGTTTGCCAATGTCGCGATAAAAACGCCGAAAACTAAAACTAAAGACATATGCAAAAAGAGACTCACAAGCACATACCCCTTACTTTAATATGTAAAATAATTCATGATTGTAATTATTACTATTTTTACATAATTAAATTTAATTAATTTTAACAGCAAAAAAGCTATCTGTTACATTTATATTTGATTCGCTGACTTGACTAGCTGGTTTAAGACACCCAATATTATCATCATTGTAGGGTATTTTATACGTGCACAGATTTTTACATAGCAACGTGATTAAAAGAAGTTGTAGACGATCGCTGGACACACACAAACACACATGCACGCTTCATAGAACACGCACACTCTCTCACTCACACACACACACACACACATCGACCTTCCAGCACATGAAACAATTGCAATTGGGTTACATACATAAATAGCCCAGCAGACCAAAAAACAACAAAAATTCGCATAAAAAGCCCAGCCGTCTGCACTCCCGCTGCGACACACACACTCTCTCTCTCTCTCACACACATAGGCACGCATGCGCTCACACACACACAATTGAGTTAACGGCGCAGGGCAGGGAGAACGAGAGACAGAGATAGGGACAGTCTGCAGATCTTGAGTCGCATGGCGAGTGCAATGCCTTCACCTAAACTCACATGTTACACACACTCGCTCCCCTCGCCCCATCCGGTGCTTTGGCTAAATTTTCGTTTGTTTCTTTGTTTTTACTTTTGCGAGCAGCACTAGCACCGGCAGCGGCAGCGGTAGCGGTAGCAGCAGCAGCAGCGCTGCCCGAAAAACTTCACACACAAATCAGTTGCAGTCGCGAATTAGCGGCGCACAGACACGGTTTTTCTATTCTCTCGGTTGAAAGTCATCAATTGAAGTTTCAACTTTTTGTTCTTTCGGGACAGTGCTGGAAATGGTGCAAATTAAGGATACAGAACAGCTGATGGCCCAGCGTGTGGCCGAGCTTCAAGATTTAATTAAGGGACATCCGCAGCTGCCGTTGAATATTTGTATGTAAAAGGGCGGAGGATTGGAGAAAATAAAGCGATAAAAGAGAATGTAGAACTGGGCGCAGGACTAAAAATGATCGAATTAACCGATAGTTTAACTGCGATTGCTTCAATTAACTTCAAGTTGAGCTTCGAGAAAAACAGAAAATTTTATATGCAGCTAATGAATAGAATACATATGTATGTTGTGCATAAATATATATACATACATACACGTGTATATATTAGCAACAAATCTCAAGAACAATTGAATATTTGATTAGCGATAGGTTGCAAAAAAAAAAGCGTTTTTAATGAAGTGCAAAGTGGAAAACCACTACACTTAATTATATCTCTACATTGTCAAGTATGTACTTCCAAAGCTGCAACAATTTAAAGCTCTGCTCATATCAATAAATAAAACCTAGCTTTAATTAGACATCACAAGATATAGAGGTATACTCACAAGATTTTAGAATGGGCCTTTGAAACTTGTTTACCTTCCACCTAATATATTTCCATTATTAATGCGCTAACTCAACCTGAAGAACAGCTTGAAATGTATGAATAGGCTTCAAATTTTCGGAAATTCGTTATATCTGGTTATAATTATTTATATAAAGTCCGACTTAAAGTAGCTTAGTTCTTAGTTAAATATCGAGAATTGTTGCAATTAAAAGCCATTATTATAGACGTAATTAATATTTTAAGCAATCCAAAGTTCTATTGTCTCGGGCTATTCCCATTAAACTAGAGGTTCTCTGTGATTCAGTCCCTGTTATTATCTAGACGTGAATCTAGAGAGCTGTTAACCATAATGAACACATAATCACATTTAAGATTTTGATTGTCCAGCATTACGTAAACCCTGTCCAGGTGGTATTCGTGCTTAGCACTTGCCCAGGTGAGCGAAGAGTCGTGTCTGTAACTTGGGCTATCACTTTAATCGGTTAAGTTATTAAAGCTTGTATGCATGCAAAATGGGGTACTTTGGCTTATAATGGAAGCAGCAGGAAAGCATATGCGAGGGTAGGTTGTACAATTATCAAAAATATTAAATGGAGATAAGGAAAGATAGCAAGCAATAAAGATTTATCTGGAAGAACTACTTTAGATATATACATACACATATCAAGATCAAGAGACTCGGATTCGAGTCTAAAGAAGTCTCATGTGAGATTTCATATTTAGAGATTTCTCTGATAGCGCTAAATGTCGATCTTCACATTAGCGAAGAGCCTGAACAACTTGAGTAAATGTCGTATAGAATGGCTCTCTCTAATGTTTGATTGTCTATAGGGTATCTGCTAGTCGGTCAGTGCCGCCTAGATCACTCCTCTTGTGGGTTAACTAACTTGAATTGCAACACACGGCCAGTTGCATAACCCACTGGCGACCACATTAACCACAACTGAATTGCACCTTTTCTGCTCTCTCTCTCTCTCTCTCTTTCTCTCGGCCTGCTGTTCTCCCGCTCTTTGGCTCGATGGGGCGGTCACATTTGTGGCAACTGCAATTACCACGTTATATTGATTAGCGTCCACATTGCTGCGTCGCTTTCTGCACACGACGCGCGGCGATGTGGCTGCCGCCCAGCATCTGCTCCAGCTGAACTATGCCATGCGCAACAAGCATCCGCAAATCTTCATCGATCGCGATCCGCTGGACGCCAGCTCCCAGCAGCTGCTGCAAGTCGCGTAAGTGCATGGCCACGATGGGCTAGAGATGGGCGCGTGCCGATTGCATTCAAATCAAATCAAGACGCGATACGTGAATAGCACGAAAGTGAAGGAAAATAAATATGCATATAGAGATACATACATACGTACATATATGTATGTATGTATGTATGTATCATCAACAGAATGAAATGATGAGCTAGGAATCTCTCTCGCACATTTCTTTGCTCAGCTTTGCTTTCAAGCATTGACAGAACTTTGCTTAGACTCTAGTTGGTATCAGGGATTCGATCAGCTTGTAGCTCAGGATCAACGTTCGTTTCGTGTCGTGTCACGCAATCAGTCCCATCAGTCATGTTGAAGTAGACTATCGGGCACCGATCCGACAGCCGAATCCAATCACGAGCCGTGCCCATCTCTGGCTAGGGGGCCAATTGGAAGTTGCAACCGGTTTGCCACTTTGTGGCAATGTCTGGCCATAGCTAATTGTGGTTTATGTGCCGCTCGCTTGCAGAGATCTGGTGCCGCTGCCCGGGCTGACGCCGGACAACAACAAGTTGCTATTTTATCGCCTGATTGACCACGACGCGGACAAGGTGAGCAGCGGCTGTAATAAATCAATTCCGTTCAAATTGTAAACTTGTAACTTGCCTTATTCCAAATGCCACATGCCACATGCCACTTGCCACATGCCACATGCCACTTGCCACATTCCATTGCCAGTTCAACTTTACGGCCGGCATCAAGGTTTTCTTTATGGTCGCCGACTGTCGCTTCGCAACGGAGACGGACGGCCGTTTATCCGACGGCGAGATACCCATCTTTGACATGGCCGGATACTCGCTGCGTCACATAACCAAGACGGTGCTTAGCTCGCTGCGCGTCTACATGAAGTTCGTGCAGGAGGCGCATCCGGTGCGCCTCAAGGAGATTCATGTGCTCAACTGTCCATCCTTTCTGGACAAGGTGCTGGCCATCGTCAAGCCCTTTATCAAGAGCGAGGTCTTCAAGGTGATCCACTTCCATTTGCCCGGCGCGGATACGCCCTACAAGCACATTCCGCGCTCCATGCTGCCGGAGGAATACGGCGGAGAGGCGGGCAAAATGTCGCATCTGAAGGAGAAATGGATGCAGCTGCTCCAGCAGCAGCGGTAAGCCTCACTTGCTGTGCGATTTGAAGAGTTGAGCTAACGTGATTACTTTCTCTTATCAGTGACTATTTGATGGAACCCTCCAACTGGCAGATCAACAAATGCAAGAAGAACAGCAGCAGCAGTAGCAAGAGCAACAACAACAGCAATAGCAACAACAACAACAACAACAACAACGACTCGTGCAACACGATCACGCACAGCTTCAAAACGCTGGAAATTGATTGATTTTAGCTTTATTCATATTTCTTTACATTAACTGTACATATACATATATAGATATACATATATACCATAACTGGGCTTGGCTTTAGTATATGATACTTCTTTTTTTTTAAATATAATATTCATAAAGATTTCGAAACTCTTGCTACTCCGGTGTACACACTTTCACCTGGAAAAGGATTGATAGATTGAATACATCATGCACACATTCAGATTGTAATCTATTTGACAGATACATATATGTATTACATACTTATTTAGATCTGAATTATAAGACAATTGCTAGCTTGAGCCTTCGAATCAGACTTCATATCAAATTAGATGATACATATGCCATTCAGATTTCACTTAAGGACTAAATCACGGACTGTTGAAGAGATGCCTGTAGAGTCATTCGCTGGCGAACTTGAATAGAGATTGTGTAATCCTCGCCTGCTTACACGGTTGCGTACATTAGCGTTAGTCAGTGACGATGTAAGACACTCGTCGAGGCTCAGTAGCAAAAGAGAGTTTGAACTGCCTATAGATGACTCTGCTTGAAGTGCTGCTGCTGTCCAGGGTAAACGGAACACGACTAAGCAATGAAGATATAAGTTCCCGAAGATCCATTCATGTTCAAGGGCCACAATACAACCACAAACGACATTTTCCGCTGCCTGTACGACATCTCACATCATGCAAACATCCAGCGAGATTTTCGACACTTAACGGCGGCGGTCGATAACGCTCAAGCATAGGGATTGTGAGGTCAAGGAGTCGCTGTCCATCGGTGGCATCGAATCAGTGCCTATCATTACGCGCACCTTCACAAAAGATAAGATGCATAGGATGTTAGGAATACGACTTGTAAATAATACACCAAATACATATATATACATATATACTTCGTCTTTAGCTTGCACTCTCGCTGTAAACTGTTTCCCGCTTATTCGAGCCGCCGTACAAGGTTCGCCATCCTCGGCGAGTGCGCCGAACTACATTGACCAGTAGCTTGCCATGTTCGAGATGAAGTGCAAGGCGTGTCAGAACTTTGAACTGCTGCCGTTGGGGACCGCAGCCGTGTCCGATGATCAACCCCATGCTGCGGTCGGTGAATGACGTGCAGCTAAACCAACGCCATTTCCTGGAATAATAGCTCATCATAATGCAAATCTTATGGAAATTGAAGTTGCTAATCAGTTTTTAATATCTGGGAATTTGCTATTTGCTATTTTTGCTCTTCTGTTTTTGTGTTTACGTTCTCGTCAGCTGATACGGCAAACATCTGTTATTATTGTTCTCTCTGATTATCGCTATCTCAGCCATACAAGGTGTATACCCTCGCGGATTACGCATGGATAGTCGGGTATTCTTAACTTCTTTTAAATTATTTGCCATTATATATTTTTAAATTTGTTTTTCCCTTTGCTTCATTATGCAAAATTAAACGAATTTATCACAAAGCTTTAGAGTGACCATACACAAACATTTTTTTATGCCATTTTATTTTGTATGTCTATCGAGCTCGAATATATCGATATTATTTTTAGGCCAAGGCTAAATTAGTGCCAATTAAAGTGAATGAATGAGATCTTGCAAATATACCAATGCTTCAATTAGACCTTTTATTATGTACTCCAATCCTTGTGTGATTTCCTTGCCATTCCTTTTCGTCTATCGATAGTTATAAGAATCGAAGCTTTTTAACTTGCTTTGCATAACAAATTGATATTTTACAGGGCATTTCATGGTCGGTTAATAGAACAATGGAATAAACACTCTTGGGGACATTGTTATAAAACAGATTGTACACATATGCATTTCGTGATAAAGTCTAATTATATTTAGTACACTTGACCGCAAGTCCACAGATGAAAAATGTATACAACTATTTATTTACATTCGATGGAGAGTTGTTAAAATGGTAAGTGCGGGCTTTTTAAATAGTTAGTTGCACTGGCTCTGTGCATATGGCAAAATTCAACGATTAATTATACAATTCAAAGTGGCCATCGAACAACCATATGCAAGTGCACTCACACATAGATAACTGTGAAATTTAAATGCAATAGATTGAAGTGATAGATAAATAACGTATACGTAACGAGCATGAGGAGTGTTGAAAAATGACAAATTTTTCAAAATATTAAAAAACCTATTTACACTTGATAGACTATATTTATATAAACAAATTTCAATTAACATTAAAAAAGAACACAATACAAATTTGCACATGTACACACATACTTAGAAAAAGGATAGTTTAACAAATTAATTAATTGATCATATTAAATGAAAACTATATATACATTTACTCAGTTTCTATAATCCTCATCCTTTATAGAGTATACAACAATGTTGCTCGGATTGTTGTTGTTTGCTTTGCTAGTGGCTTGTCTGCGCTATGTGCTGCAGTTGATCGACAGAGATTGGAGGCACCGTCAGCTGCTGCAGCATGTGGCGCCCAATGTGTCCCGCATACCGGTGATAGGAGGCATCTTGCAAATGCGCAGCTTCCAGCCGGACAGTGAGTATGAAGCCGGCTGCTGATGTGGCCCTGTGCTAATGATGATCCTCGATGTCGCTTAGATCTGCACGAGAAGTTTGCGGAGTATGTGCGGCGTTACGGGCGCAGCTTTGTGGCCACCACGTTTGGGCGTATGGTGCTGGTCACCGCAGATCCGAAGCATGTGGACGCGTTGCTCTTGAGCAAGCATCATCTGCGCAAGAGCATCGTCTATGGCGCACTGGGTGGCTGGCTGGGCAATGGTCTGCTGCTCAGTCGGGGCGAGCACTGGCATGCCATGCGCAAGATAATCACGCCCTCGTTCCACTTCAGCATACTGGAGCAATACGTCAAGATCTTTGACAGCCAGTGCAATGTCCTGGTCGGCAAGCTGAAGCCGCTGGCCGCAGTGGGCAGCGAGAGCCCGCAAGCCTTCAACATATATCCCTATATGTGCCTGACGGCCCTGGACATCATCAGCGAGGCGGCCATGGGCGTCAGTCTGGATGCGCAGGAGGATGTGGAGGCACCGGTGGTGCAGGCCGTCAAGGAGTAAGCGACATCAATCAATCGAGGCTTGGTAATTATTCTTCTTTGCCGGCAGCGTGACCAACATTTTGGCGACTCGTTTCATGCGACCGCATCTGCTGCCGCCGCTGTTCTTCCGCCTGCTCTGGCCCAGTGGCTATCGCAAGCAGCGGATGGGCATCAAGTGCCTGCACGACTTCACCGACGAGATCATCAAGCGCCGCTGCCAGCTGCTGCACACGGAGCAGCAGGGAACGGCTGCTCTGCTGGATACATTGCTGCAGGCACGTTTGGATGGCGCACCCCTCACAGATGCCCAGATCCGCGACGAGGTGAGCACGTTCATCTTTGCGGGTCACGATACGACCACATCCGCGGCGTCCTTTTGCCTGTATCTGCTGTCGCGGCATGCGGCAGTGCAGCAGCGTTTGTACGAGGAGATTCACTCACACTATGGCACGGCCATGGATCGGCCCGTCGTCCATGCTGACTTTGCTGAGCTGCCCTATTTGCACTGCGTGATCAAGGAGTCGCTGCGCCTCTATCCGCCCATTCCAGCTGTAGGTCGTTGTCTGGAAAATGACCTGACATTAGGTTGGTACACCTAAAACTATACATATATATATTTTGTATTTTAATTTGCGTTTAACGGCAGCTGGCACGGTCGAAAGTGGCGGGGCACAGGTGCCAGCCGGCACAAATGTCCTTGTGCTGCTTTGGCAGCTGCAGCGCGATGCGGAACTGTACGCAGAGCCCTTGCGCTTCTGGCCAGAGAGGCATCTGGATAACAGAATGTCCGACTCGGGATCTGGCAAATGCACCACCAGCTATATACCCTTCAGTGCAGGTCCGCGCAATTGCATCGGCCAGCGATTTGCTCTGCTCGAACTGAAGACAATTGTGATCAAACTGCTGCGACACTTTGAGCTGCTGCCATTGGGCGCGGATGTGAAGCCTTCAATTAAAATTGTTTTGCGCTCAGCCACGGGTGTTAATCTGGGTCTAAAAATGCGTGCTTGAATGGTATTTGCACTAAACTCTATATGAAAATTATTTAAAATTGATTACGTTGCAGCGATAAGTGCTGTTGACAACTATCGATAAGTATGGCAACGATAAATTAATTGCAATGCCAGTGGAATTCAAAATTGAACCAATCTGTTCCCAGGCAAAGTATTTTCCTCTACCATAAATGTGAAACGGTTTCCACACAAAATGTTTATTTATCTTCATTGGTTTTTATATTTGTATTTATATTATTTAACTATCATCGGCATGCAAATGCATCGCCAGCTGCAATTGAGCTGTAGCAGAGTGGCAGCTGCAGCACTTGTGGCGTTGCCAACTCTATTCAAAAATAACAAAACTGTTCCCATTTTTAGTTAAGTGCTGCTTGCAAAAAAAAATGTATATTTTGCATATATAAGTTAAAGCACGGGCAAAATTGTATTTTTTGTGTTATTATTTATTAATTTCTTTGTTTTGTTTTCGTATGTTTATTTTAATTTTTGTGGCGTTTAATAAACACAAGTATTTACCATTTTGTAGATAGTTAACTTGTTTTGCCCTAAAAGTGTTCACACGTGTCCGTAACATATAATGGATCTACTTAGCTATAAATTATAATGCACACGAGCATATATACATACATATATCGATCTTTATATATATTCATAAATTTATATATAGGTACACAAGTTTATTTCACTATTCATTTAGCCTAATAGTAAATTTATTAAAAAAAAAAAAAAAGAAATATAATTAGATTTAGAGATAGAAAAAAAAACGAAAAGCAAAAAATGTTATAAAACAAATGCATAACAAACATTTAACAATTGTGTTTACTTATTCTATACATGTGTATATAACATTAAGTTACATTTTGTAAGTGTAAATATAAATATATATATGTATATATTGTGTACACAGATACACACACATATATATGTATATGTATATATTGTTGTAAATTGTACTTGGCGCCTGTTTCATTGTTGCCAAACTTAACAACATTTGAGGTTATGTATGAACAAACAAAAAACCGTTATTGAATTCCGTTTTGCGCTCCAAACATTTTCACAGTGTAAGACTAAAACATTTATTATTTATTCACCTATGCACATAACAAAAACTTTAAACTTATTTAGATTTCTTTTTTTTGGGCTTTTTCTTTTGTAATCCTTTTTTTTTTTTTTGTTTTTTTTTTTTTTGAGGCTCGAGATTGGCATAGAGAAGTAAATATTGGATGTGCTATGTAGGCTTCTTCTCTATTGTGCTATCTCCCTCTATTTCTCATTCTCGCTCTCTATTGTAGAGTATAAAACATTTAAAACATTTATGCATATATTTTTATATTGTATATATGTATGTATGTATATATAAGTAATATTCATGGTTGGTAAAACGTAAATGTTCATTTAATTAGACCAATTTAAGTATGATTACATGCATATAGTTATGTGTATACATACATACATACATGTATTACTATATATACATACGTATATATTATTATAGTATGCTAATGCTAAAATTAATTGGTAACAGTCTTTTATCACGTTTAGTTTGTAGTTTATCTCTATATGCATATACAGACACATATATAAAGACATTCATATATATGCACATATATATATATACTATAAAATTGTATAGCTAATAATTGTTTTGTGTGTGTTTGTGTGTGTGTGTGTCGGTGTGACTATAAATTTACTTTAAATTAACAAACACTTTCTTGCACTATATATTTCTTTTAACTATTTACTTTAGTGACGCCTACATACAAATTACATTTATATATATATATATATAGAAAAAAAAACACACACACACATTTATGTAAAAAAAAAAAAATATTATAGTCAAAGTTATCAATTATTAAAATAAGAACAAACAAAAAGTAAGAACAAATCTGCCGCTGGGCGAGTCCAGGACCCTTTTCTTTGCTAAAATAGGTTTTTGTTGCATGCTCACTCATTAGTTCGATTCCACTTATAGCTGTATATATCTATATATATATATATATATATATATAGCATTAAAGATCCCTATACGCATTTTCATTGTAAATAGGTTTGTGTTAGCACTTTAAAGTACATCAATTTGCCTTTGTTTTTACCCCTGCAGAGTGACTCTCTCTATCTCTCTCTCTCTCTCTATGTATAGATATATATATACGATCTATATGTGCAGCCTGTTTGCCAAACTCAGTTGAGGCTGCATTTAATTGTCTTCAAATATGTCTATATATATATATGATCAACAGAGACTCTGGCCATCTGTCCACAAGGGTATTCAAGCTTCGGTGGGCCAAAGAAAGCATTTTCTTCTAGCTAGTTTGTAACACTTGTAAGAGTTGCTTGCCTTTGCCTTTGCCTTTGCCCCGGAGTAAAGCTTCAACTCGCTTGCGCTGCTTATCACATCAGCTGAAACCCTCAATTTGTATACACACACATAAATGTATGTATGTATGTAGGTATATGTATATAGGTATATCTATATGGGTATGGCCCCGTTTAGGGTATGCCGCTGCTGGTGCTGCCCTGGCTATCGGTCTCCGTTTTGGTGGCATTCGCCTTGCTCTGCAGCTGCTCCTCGTATTCGCTCTTGATGTTCACGTAGAGTTTGCTCTGCTTCTGGTGCTCCTCCTGTTGGGGTACAAAGAACGGAGCTTAGCTAGCCGCACGCTTGATTGGGGTCAGCCACTTACCAGGATCTCATCGATGCGCTGATTGGCATGCGGCAGCTCGTATCGATTGCTCTGATCACGCAGCTGGGCAGCCACGTTCAGCTGCTGGTGCAGGTTGCGTTCGATCTGCTCCAGGGAATTGCTCAGAACGTGCTCAATCTCTGCTGGAAGCAAAAATGAGAAATGTTATGTTGTCTATATAAACTCGATGCCCATTCGTGCTCACCTGTGCTCGGCATGAAGCGCCGCTTGGCCAGCTTAATGTCCGCCTCCAGGGCATCGGCTGGGCCAGCTGCGTTCGGTGCGCCGCTGCTGCTGCGCTTGAGCGGCGCAGATGTGCCGCTGATGACCGTTTCGGGCGTGAGCGGGCCCTGGCAGTAGTCACAGTCGCCCTCGCCCAGGCAGCTGCAAGTGCAGCTGTCGAGCAGCGTCGACGTCGCGCCGGTCTTGGAGCTGGGCGACTTGGTCGCCGTTGCGGCCTGAAGGCCACGCAAATGCTTGGCCGCTGTCACATTGACCACACTGACGCTTTTCGATATGGAGGACTTGACCGACGCCGTCTCGGGCGGCACTAGCGCCAGTGGAGGGGTCTTCGAGCTGCCCACGCTATGGCCCGAACCCAGACGTGTCTGTGAGATGGAGCCGGCATCGTGGAAGCTATGCTGTGAATGTCCATGACGATGTTGATGATGGTGCTGCTGTTGCTGCTGGGAGTCTGGATAGCTCAAGGCGGCCAGGCTCGCCAGGCCGTCTTCCCCATCATCCTCGTCGACCTCGTCCCCATCATCGTTGGCATCGTCATCATCATCGTCTGCGTCCAGCTGCTCGCCGTTCTGTTCCGCTTGGCTGCTCTGCAGATTCTGTATCAGGCAGAGCACCGCCTTCTCCAGCTGCGCTGGATGCTCGGATGCGGGCACATCGACGGTCGACTGTGGAATTTGTGTATTGATGATGACCGAGAATTTCTTCTTCATCTCCTGCACACGTCGCTTGCCCTCCTCGTCGTCCAGCAGCGTGTTGACGCAGACGAACGAATGCACCTTGTTCGTCTCCTTGTCGATCTCCAGATACCCTTTGGATTGCAGATAAATGATGTTGCCGTTGCGCGTGAAGAGCCGATACGTTGACTCGCCATACGAGCTGTTGCAGTCGTACACTGAAAGAAATCGCCAATGAAATCAAAGTGCCCAGTAGAACAAACACACGCCCACTCACTCTGCCGCAGCGCCACAATCACCCAGCGAACATCGTCGTTGTGCATGAAGGTGAAGGGATTCAGATTGCGCACCTCATCCGTCATATAGCCGGCCACAATGCCGATCCTTTGATCGCAATCTATAATGCGGCCATCGATCAAATGCCGTGTGCGATACTCCAGCGTGTTCGCATCAAACAGTCGATTCACGATCTTTGGTGGCCGAATAATGCGCGCACAAGCTGTCAGCACCTGCAGAGCGAACGAAATGCATTAAACGAATATATTAATATACAATGTATAAACTATATTGTGCAGGACTTATCACTTCATTTGCTGTTATGCATTTGTTTTTCATTTTCTCTGTTCAACATTAACTAAATAGCTCAATAGAACCATTGTCCCGGCTCAACAGTTCATTTGAACTTAACGCTCGCCAACAGCTGCACAACCGCTCTCAAACAGTTGAGCCAAACGTCTCGCTCATAACCGTTTAACCGTTTAAAAAGCTGAGCCGATGGCAGCTTTTATAACCGATTTAGCTGAGTCGTTCGTGAACGATCAACGTAGCGTTCGTAGCGGTTGGATTTCTAATTAATTTATGAACAGTTGAACTTATTTATAACCGTTTGACCAACTGAGCAAAGAGCGCTCATAGAACATTGTAATTCACAGAACATTGTAGTTCAGCAGTTCATTTGAATAGCTCATTCAATCAAACAGATTATTGCTTGCTTATGCATTTGCATACTCACACATACATACATGTGTATGTACATATGTATCTAAGTATATGCACATAAATATTAGCGAATATCTGGCCACTTACAATATCGTTGCCGCTAATTGTGTGTAGCGGTATGGCATCGTCACGGCCACGCGTGCGTCTTATTAGCTGCAGGCTGGAGCTGAACGTATTGGAGCGTACGCCGCGTGGTGCCTCGTCGCTGCGCCGGAAGCAGCCGTCGATTTTGACCACCTCATAGGCGGTCGGTTCTGAGCGGGGGCCAGCGCGCGCCAAACTGCGAGAAATACAAAATAAATAGAAAGAAATATGAAATCATTAAAATGCGATCGAAATATATACATTTATGTGTCGAATATAATATTTGAATAGATTTTAAGGGTACAAAAAGTACTGCCAATTGGAGCGGCCAACTGTCTATTGGAAAAAGTGCTGCCAATCAACTATAAAAAACCCTTACCGTACACGAAAGCTGCGTCGATCATCGCGCAGCTTGCGATCTATGTAATCCTCCTCGGATTTGCTGCGCTGTCGCGGCTCGCCGTCGGCATCCGTCGGCTCCGCATGCGCATCGAAGAGATTCTCGAGCTCGGTGGGTATGAGCTGTTGCTTGAGCATTTCATGGTCCTCGGGGTGTGTTATCTGCAGTATGCTTTGGCCATACAGATCCGTCTGGCAATGTCCCAAATGCTGTTCGATGCTCGACGATATTAGCACGATCTGGCCGTGGCAGGTGAGCGTGAGAAAGAAGCTATCCAGCATGCCCATCAGTGTGTCTGTCACCTGCGGCCGCTGTTGATGCAGCGTTTTGCCAAAAACTAATTGCAAAAGCGTAAAACAAACAAAAATAATTCATAAATAATATTATTTAGATGTTTATGTTTGCTCATCACAAGCGTAACGGCTTTCACGGCAGTCTGGCAGCACTAAGCGTGCAACTTTCGTTAAGCACGAAAGAGTGGAGAATTTGAAAATGTTCAGCTCGTTAAAAGCAAAAGAGTTGCCAGACTGCACGAAACTGATATGGAAACTATGGGAAATATCAATTGAAGTAAAATATTATTTATTGACTTCATAGAGTGCGCACTTACTGTATATATGTATATATACATACATATGTATGTATGTATATTTATGCACATCTTATTATGCATATATGCATGCATGCATAGTGCACTTACCGTATTTGAGGCGAAGTCCGTGCGCTGCGAAACGTAGCACCGCCGTCTTGTCCACCCGTCGTGGTGACTCGGCCACATGGGCCACCATGGTGGAGAGCTCCTGTATGGAGCCATTCAGTTTGTCTCTTCGATTCTTTTCCGCCCGGTTGCGTGCCTCACGCCCGCTGCAACAATGAAGACAGCAGTTAAGTGCAGGGATTAGGTTGTGAATAATATACCGTTTGCAATACACTTAAATCAATAGATATGAGACGCAATAAAAAAGGGTCGACTGATTGGGCGGGTGTAGCGTGGGGTATGGGGCGCTGTTCAACAGCCAGACATAGCTAATGTAATTGTTTGTTCTGTCGTACATACATACAAACATACACTCATATAGCGCATGACACGGCAGTCTAGGCGCACACACACACACACACATACACACATACACAGATAAACGCAGACATGACTTAACGCTGCTGCAGCGGAATGTGGGAATGACAAACAGCTCAATAGCTGTCAATAATAATCAGCTGAAATGGGCCTCGCCAATGCAGCTGACGCCGCTGTCGACGTCGCCGTCGGCGTCACTGTTAACGTCAGCGAGTCAACCGTTAAGCCGAACATGGCGCGAACTTCCTTTTGCCTCATATTACGCCCACGCCGCGCTCAAGCACAGTTTCATTTGCTAAGCGATCATTTCAGCTTGCTCTCACTCTCAATTTCGCTCTGGCTTTGGCTCTCACGTGTTCGCTCTCCCACACACACACTCTCTCTCTCTCTCTTTCTTTGGCATTGCCTATTCGGCACCGGCGGCTTCCAGGCAATTTATGAGTAACTCATATGGGAATATGAGCACTTTAAGTTCGATTAGCAATGGCTGCCGTAATAGATGTTGTTGCTTCTGTTGTTGTTGTTGTTGCTATTGCCATCCCCGTCCACTGATGTAATTTATTTTAAAACGCAATTGAAAAAGAAAAAAAAAATAAGAATAATGCAAGTTCGCAATAGGCGCACAAAGCACCGAGTGCGAAATGAAAGAAGCAACTGCAATAGCAACAACAACAAACAAACAACAAGCAAAACGCAAACAACAATATCAAGCACATGCAAAATTGAAAAGGCGCAAAAACGATGTATCCAACTATGTAACGAATTTATTTACACGCACACAGACACAAGCACAAGCAAGCACTCTCTCACACTCACACACACACACGTACTTATGCCAGCTGCAGCTAAATGTCTTCAATTACCCTGCACTTTGAGCTCTAGATTCTGCTGGGTATACAGTTTTGTGTGAATATCGTAAACTAATTGTTTATTATCGTTCAAGTTTTGGAATAAATAAATACGAACATCTATAAATAAGTCAATGGGAAACGAGGCGTGGTAATTTTTAATAAGCTCGTCAGCCAATGCAAAACATAAATAAATAATGGCCTGCAGGCAGGCGATAGAGTCGAACGAATTAGATTCCCAAATGGATGATACTAATGCATTTTCATGACAGTATATGTATGTATAAACCGAGTGAAGTCTAAACAAATGATATACGATAAGCGTATTATGCAAACAAATAGTGCCTGCACTTGGGTCGCATGGCACAGGGTATCCTAGATGTACAGATAGCAAGCGTGCATATATACAATTGTACATACACAAATACATACATATATATATACATATATATGAAGATGTGCACACGCAAATGGCTGCCAAATGCAACAATGTTGCAAAATTAAACGCAAATATCAATTAACAGCTAACACTTAACGGAATACCCTAGCCAAGAGGCTTCGAAGTGTACGCCCTGTGCCAGCGCAGCGATGACAGGGTGTCTACAGAAGAGGCTGTAAGCGGTTGGGCTTCCAATATGCAAACGGCTAACGGCAGAGTTATAGAGCGGGAGAGCGTGAGCGAGAGAGCGGAAGAGTGGAGAAGGGATTGAAAGAGAGTGTGTGTGTGTGTGAGCTTGCTTGAGTGAGGTGCTGAGGGCATGGTGTTCTAAGCGTTGCCCTTGAGACGTTCACTTTGTTTTCAATGGGCCAGACCAAGTGGCCAAACGAGGAAGTGCAAGGTCTTGACGCCACTCGACGCGCCAACTTTGCGGCTGATTGTGAGTGCGGTCTGTATCAATGCTCACATAAATACACATATTTACACACACACACATATACACATACATATGCATGTAATAAGCATGTGCATAAGTATGTATGCGTAGTGCATTTGTTTATTTAACATGTTGCATTTGCAGTTACTCAACTCGCCGCTCTTACAGCCAGCGTCCCGTTACACTCTGGCGCAGCCTGTTGCTTGCACTCTCCCTCTCTCGCTCTTTCATGCCGGGCTTTATTGGACTGTTCACGTCGCCCGTCTCGGCTATTTGTTTTGAATGCGCAACAATGTAACGGCAGTGCACTGTGATAGGCGGCGCCGTCGGCGTCGACGACGCGTCGTCTCGATTACTGTACTTGCCATGCATTTAGCTCGCTCGCTCACTCACTCACACACACACACACTAGCTTGCTAGCTCGCTCGCTCACGCTTCCTCTCTGTTTCTCACTCTTGCACATTATCGTAGCCGTGACCTTGGCGCCGTGCAGAAACAAACTGAAAATGCAATCGAACGGATTTCTTGATGCCGAATGCAAATATCGACTGCTTAATACCCTGTAATGCTCAATTGCCAATGTGTGGAGAGTTTATAAGATAGATGATGATAATATATTGAGTATTTAGTATAGTATTATTGTATTACCATAGACTTCTTCTATATTTCATGTTTAACTTTTCAAGATCGTTTTTCAGTTGATCGTTTTCAGTCATGCATGCCCTTCAGTGCATACTCCTGTCTAGTTACAGGGTAGCTATACAAATATTGACAGAAATAGATTGTTTTAATGCGTAACATAGTGAAGTGGCTATCGTTCCGTTACTCAGTTATTGCAGTTATATTTTAAAAAACAAAACTTATAAATCGCTATTAGTAATTTACAATCGCCAACGATTAAGTGTTGTATCTATCATACATATCATACATACATATGTATGTATGTATTGGTATAGGTACTCTTATCTCTCGCTTTTTATGCGCTTGTTTTCCATTTGCTCGTAGCGTATACGTAATATTGTTAAATATCCCAATTACTTGGAATAGTCATCGGTTAAGCGGTTCAAATTGCGTGGAAAACCATTTACAGCAGCTTGTGAAATCGCCAATGAAAATTTATGAGTATTCAATACACACACACACACACACACACATTGCGGCTTGCCAATCCATATATAATATGTTCCGGAGAATTGGCAACTGCCGGAAATTGAATTCAACATTTTTTCTTTCTACCCAGTCAATGATTTGTTTGGTTTTTTTTAAATGAAAATTTTTAGGTTTTCATTGGCGAGTCGCATGAAAAGGAAGCTTTATGAATGTGGCAATGAATGTAGCGCCAGTAAGAACTAGGAAGAAACATTTTGAAATGTTGCAGAATGGCCAAGTTGAGCACCAAGTGGAAAGGTTTAAATAGTATTTAAATTGATGAGCTATACAACTATAATAAAGCAACATAATATTTGGAGATCTTTAGCTTGAAGATATTTAAGATTTGATGAATCTTAACTTAAGATATCTTAAGATTTTAGGCATAAAAATGTTGTGATCCACAACAATCCACCCACATTTCCCTCCTCTAATACATGTTTAAAGAGGGATAAATGCATGATGTCAATAAACCACTAAAATATTATTAGGTCCACCGGCTTTTCGCATGCGAATTGTGCATGAACTAAAAGCCATTTACTTATGGAGTTAGCTATAAATTTTGATTTAGCTTGACGAAATCGAGCGAATCCAGTTTGAAAGCAAACTCATCAATTGGCCGCCCAATCGGTCAAACAATCAGTCAATCAATCAATTAGCCAGTCAGTTAGCACAGCTAATCCGTTCATATGAATAAAACTGCCAATATTGAATTATTTATGGAACGATTATTACGTATACGTAAGCGTATACGTAATATTGTTGTCATTTTACATGCAGCTAATAATTATTAGTATTTAACTAGCATTTAGTGAGAGCATTTAAGGTATCTATCATAGAAATAGATAACATACAGACGTATGTGTACGTGTGTAGCTCTCTATATGGAATAATCATACCTGTTCTCAAAGTGAAAGGAGTCGATTAGCTGCGTGGCAAATGGGGAATATCAAAGAAACGCAGTTAAAACTGGAAATTTTTAATCTGCATTTGTATAGCCAAGCCAAGACGCCCCTTGCGGGCGTGGCAAATCATAAAAATAAAAATAAAACTATATTGTATATGAGGAAGTTGTGGTAGAAACAGGGAAACGCTTTGCCTCCTTTATTGATTAAGCAAAACATGTTATTTACCACTGGGCGAGGTGGAAAATCATAAAAAAAAAAAAAAACCTATAAATTTCCCGAACTTTACAGCTTGAGCTAAACAAGCTGGGAGTCAAGTTGGTATAGACTAACTCGAGAGATTTACGAGAAATAATTCAGAACTGAGCGAGTATTAAGCAGTCGCTAATTCTTACTTAATTTTGTTTTCTTTTTGTTTTTGTTTTTATTTTTTTTTTTTGTTGTCAGCAAATAAGGAAATCAATTTTTTTATTTAGTATAGCGTATTTTTCTTTCTCTCTCTCTCTCTCTCTCTCTCTATCTCTCTCTCTCTCGCTGTTTGTTTACGTTGCTGCCAATCAAGTTACCTCTCGCTGCTGACTCTTTTGTTTTTGTTATTGTTGGCCCATTCAGTTGATGGCCCGTGGTCAGCGGCGCTTGTGGGTGTGAGCCGATGCACGCGTGCCATAAATTTCATAAGACTTAAAGATAACAACAGCAGCAACAACAACAACAACAACAAATGCAACGCATGAGTGCAGTAAGAGTCCATTCGCAGAGCTTGTTAGCAGCAGCAAATGGGCGAGTGGGCATGGCCAAGATGTTGTTTATTTTTCTATTTCAATTCATTTACTGGCCGTCATCACCGTCTCTGCTTCTTGATCATCTCCGTCATGGCCTCAGCCTCAATGACCCACTGGGCAAATTGTTGTCTCTGCCGCTTGCAGTGTGTGACGAAAATAAATGTGAAAATTGTCGAGAAAAACAAACAATTTTTCGATAAAAATATACAAAATAAGCGCCACAGGATGAATTATCAAAGGACCGCGAGTGGCACTGGGCCATGGGGGCTGGGGCTTTGATGGACTGTGGGTTTTGGCCATGGCCGTTTGGCGTTTGCCAGCAATCGGGTCCAATCAGAGCCAACAGACGCACAGCGGGTCAGCAGCTCAACAAATGTGGCCAAATTGGCTGCACGGGTCATAAAGAGCTGAACAGCGTGCGTTGGCGCATGATTTGCTTGCTGCGAAGCCAGCTGGCGGGAGGGGGGGCGGGGGGCGTGGCGCGTCGACTGCCAGTTGTTTCCGCTGTTTGTGGGTTAAGAAAATTGGCCAAGGAAATGGCAGTGAGTGTGTGAGTGAGTGTGCACGAATGCAAGAAAAATAGATTTTTATCAGCAATCAAGTAGGTAAAGCACACACACATATATATACATATACATATATACATATATATGTATGTATGTATCTGTATAAACAGACTGCAAATGGAATTTGGATTTGAAATGGCTTTTATAACTGTTTGAAATCACAATAAGCAGTCAAATGAAAGGATTTTCTCACAAATAATCGGATGTGTAGTCTGAGACCGATAAATCGATAACTATGCTCTACAGCTAGCAGCGTTGAGAAACTAAATAACAAGTTGCTGAAAGCACAATGAATTTTAACTCTACTGACACCAGAAAGGATAAATCTATACTTTTGAGCCATCGATAAATATCGAATTACAACAAAAGGGGCTAAAAAGTCCACACATGTAAAAGATTCATATTTCGACTCATCTTTCAAAGCAATATAGACACAAAATGGATAAGAATATTGCCAGTCAACGCAAATCGAATCATCGATAAATATCGACAGCCCATTATGCAGGACATATTTAAGCAAGAATGACAAAAACAATTGGGATGACATTTAAGAAACACATTCCAAATTGGAATGTGCTAAAAACAAATTTATCGATAATTATCGATTGTAGATCAAGTGAGAAATATCGTACATGGTACACTTACCTATTTGAAAGATGAAACATTTCCATCATCGTGTCGTGCGTGTGCGGGTGGTGCGCATGCTGGTGATGCGGATGCGGAAGTGCGTGCGGATGCGGATGCGGATGCTGATGCTGATGCGGATGTGGAAGCGGATGCGGATGCGGATGATGCAGCGGCGCATGCGGATGATGATGGCCATGTGGCAACATGCCATGTGCTACGGCCGCCGCATACGCAGCCGCACTCGGCGGCACACCACAGCCCGCATACCGTCCGTAGGCGTGGCCAGCGCCGGAATTGCCATACGATGCATTCGGATACCACATGTTCGGGTACATATTGGTCGAGGATGAGCTCGGCGATGGCGGCGGCGGCAACGCCAGCGTCTGGGAATGTCCATAGGCGGCATGCTGACGCCCGCTGCTGCTGCTGCTGCTGCTGCTATTGTTGTTGTTGTTGTTGTTGGTACCAGCGCCGCCACCGCCGCCGCCGCCGCCGCCACCCGGACCCGGTCCAGTGCCCGACGATGGATAACTGTACTGGAAGCTGGTATTGGAGGGAGGCCGCAGCATGATGTCACTATTCGATGGCGTCGGCGATTGATAGTAGCTATTGGCAGCGCTGCCGCTGGCCGCATAGTCCGAGTCCGTATAGCTATCATCCAGATCCAAATCCTCGGTCAGCTGGGTCTCGGGTGAGGCTGCCTCCTCAGCGGGCGACCAGGCGGACGCATATCCTCCCAGCTGCTGCTGCTGCTGCTGCTGCTGCTGCTGCTGTGGATCAGCCTCTGGCTGCTGCTGCGGCGGCTGCTGCTGTTGCTGCTGCGGATCGTCAAAGTAGGGAATGTCTGTTTTGAGATCTTCAACGTCCGCCTGGGCCGCCTGATCGCCGCTGGAATGCTCCGAGGTCGACCTGGACGCCGCTTTCGCTGGACGCTTTAGGTACGCATCGAGGGCGCTCATTTTGATGACCGGGGCGCTGCAGGTGAGAGAGAAGCATAGATAAACATATCTAGATCAGTTCAGATTGAGATAACGAGAGAGAGAGAGAGGGAGATAGCTGTGGGGCGTGAAAGAGAGGTCAAGGGCAGCGCACTATGGATTGGTCAATAATAATTTGATATAACAGGTTGTTAAGTTTTTAATCTATTGCTCATGTTCGACAGCGATTTAATTAATGATACCCTGTAACAGGCCTACCTAGAGTGCTTGATCAGCTCTACAAAGATCATGGACAAATTTATGTGTTTCCTATAAATATGGTCTGTTATTTTATAAATATAAATATCATATTGTCTAGAGTTTAGCAAATATCTTGCATAGAGTTGCCAGACTTTCATATGCTCAATGTCGACATCTTTTCATAATCAGAGTGTGGGATTCTAGCCGAGGAATTTCTATGTTTTTCTATTCAGTCTAATCACAGAGTTGCCAGACTGTCACATTATCAACACTTTGACACTCTGGCAGCCTTCGTTCAGCTTCAACTGACGCCCAGTAAGCCTCGAACGGAAAATGCTTATTAGAGTGTTGCCACACTTTCGCCATTTTTGAAGTTAGTTAAAACAGAGCTGCCATACTTTGAAAACTAACAGCAATCTGGCAACATTCAAGCAATTGAAATGATTTCATGTTAGTTTTGATGATCGATTTCATTTCCATAGTGCATGTGCATACCCCATGTGGCAGCGTGCTGCTACAGGGTATCTGAGCGACATCAACGCATAGTTTTGCCTTATCGAAAACAATTTAATTTTGTTGTTTCATAATTTATTTGATTGCTCTTGTTGCGTGTCATGTAGTAAATAAATTCATATTTTCTATTATTTTCCATAGACAAATATTATTATTTTTTTGGGATGTTTGTTTTTTAAATATACATACATATATACATAAGTATATATGTAAATATTTTTTTTTATTATTTTCGTTTGTCGGGTTTCTTTGTAAATCTATTTTTGTGCAAGGTTTTGGATTCGAAATAGATTTAAGAGCAGGCATATCAATAACCTAGGGTATAGCTGACTAAGAGATGCAGTTGACAGTGCTGAAATTTCAGATAGACATATATAGTTTTTATTATTTTATATTATTATTATTAATTTTTTTTTTCATATATTTGAAAAATTCAATTTACTATTTATTGTTTTACTTAAAAAAAAATACTTTTACTGGGTATCTGCTTATCGATCAATTTCATTATTAGCTCATTAGCCCATAATGCTAAGACTCGTAAAATGCTAAGAGCGATAAACAGAAGGCTTTATGTGTCATAGACATATTTCTGAAATATATATCCGTATACCTAAATATATATAATAGATATTGTATAGATATATACATATGTATATATAAGTATATGTAAGATTTATAGTATATTAGCAAGTGCTGCCTATAAATAATGAGCATACCACAAAACACACACAAGATATACATACATAAAACATATATATGTATGTTATATATATCCATATGATATCTTTGAACTATTTAGTTATTTATATATTTACTTTTCTATTCGATTGCCTTTGGTGTTGTTGTTGTTGCTGTTAGTTTTTCGTTTGACAATTGAGCAAGCTCTACGGAAATTCCCGGCCAAAAAAAGAATTTTATTGACGGATTACTAAGCGGATCGTGTATCATTTTTATATATGTATGTACATATGTATGTGTGTATATTTTTAAGGGGTATGACTAGTCGGTTGAGAGGGGCAAGGTCAATCAACCCGAGTGGAAAAATATATTTAAAAACAAGGTTTGTTTTTGTTTTTATTTTTATTTTTATTTTTTTTTGTTTTTTTCACTATTATTGACAATAAAAATAAGGGAAATAAAACACAAATAAAAACATTCTGTTTATAAATTTTCTTTCTCCTTCTCTCATCTCTCATAAATTCGATTTTGTTTTAATTTTTATACCATTCTTCACATTTCTTTGTATAGATTATAAGTTCTTTAGGCATGTATATATATATTATACCTTCCTCATATACATTCCTCACATATATATTATAATATTCCTTTATTTAATTTGAGCTTTCGAATTGCAATTAACTATGATTCCCAAAAGGTTTATAATTGTCATTTCAATAATAGTGTTGAAAAATACTTCTAAATTATATATCTTAAAAAAAAAAACATTTAATGGCAATGACATTTGATAATACCTTGGCAAGTAAGCGGTTCAGTCAGTGCTGCCAGATAACAGTGCAAAATATTTGTTTAGATTTGATCCATATATAGAACTACTTAGTACACAAACATGAAATATGCACATACACATTTACAGATATCCCTAACTAACAAGCGACAAAAAAGTATGCTTTACTTTATTTACAACTGTTGTAAGAACTAAAAGAAAAGACAAACACAAAATCGCGCTTCTGTCGAGGACTCTTTGCTAATTCAATTGTCAGATGCAAAAATGATTGCGAGCGAAAGAGAGAATGAAAGAGGGGGAGTTGAAGATCGAGCGGGTCGCAACGCGTGTGTCAGACTGAATACGAATGCGGGTCAATTGCCTTGAGCTGTTAGCTGCCCCTGCCATTGTCTCTATCGCTGTCTCGCTCTCTCTCTCTCTCTTCTACACATGTAAAGTTCGCAAATTGTGTCCATCATCAATCAGCAAGAAGTCTGCTTCGCATACTTATTTAAGCTGTGAGAGCTTTTACTTCATTTGCATTGTAATTATCCATATGTATATGATACATGTGTATATATGTGTGTGTGTGAGAGACAATTATAATCTTTATACGCGTGAACGCAGACGTTTTGATAAGCTTCAGACGCTGCCGTGTTATTTATTTATTTTATTTTATTTTCATTTTATTTATTTTAATTTTTTTTTTTTTTGGCAACTCACACTCTATATTTATCGCATTCGCTCTCTCTCTCTCTATCTTTCTCTGGGAGATAAGTAAGTGTAACCATAACGATCCCAAAAAACAGACGCCCACCAGGTGCTATTGTTGTTGTTTGTTGTTAGAGGCTTAAGCCAGAGCAGACGTTGCCAGACTGACAGCAGCTTTACACTCACGCACAATGCGTGCAGCAGGCGGGCGGCGTGAGGGGAGATGCGCCGGCACCGACCATGAGTGAGCAGGCCAGCAGCAGGTTGTGTGTGTGCTGTGTGCGAGAGAGTGAGTGAAAGGCAGCCGCCCGAAAATATTTAATATTTATGTAGGTTAGGAGTCGCACCAACAATGACAGCCAGCAACAAGGGCAACCCCAACAATGCTTGACACATGCACACTCAACCAAACACACACACACACACACACATACACACAGGTACGTACGAAAGAAATGCCAAATTGCAATCGCAGACAAGCGACTGCACAATACTCTCCTATCTGCGACGTGAAAAACTATGAATAACAAACGACAGAAATTTCGGAAATTAATTACTATTATTACTATCGATATTGACATACTAATTGTATGTTAGATAACAAATATTATTCTAATTAACATTCAATTAATGTACTCAGCTTTATCATCGACCCTTGGCAAAACGTTAGCTAGTTTATATATAGCCTACTTTTCGCATTGTGAGTAGTGTACAAAAATCAATTTCACTTACATGTTTTGTGCTGTTTCTTATTTTTCTGCATGAAGTCCGCGTCGACTGTTTGCTATTGTTACTGTTTTTTTTTTTTTTTTCTCTTCTAATTCTTCTTCTGTGTTCTTGCTTTTTGCTGCGGCTATGGCTGTGGCTGCTGCTGTTAAGCTTTGGCTTTGGCGCTCGCCGCGACGCACTCACACTTTGCGTGTTCCTTTTCTTCCTTCTTTTGCTTGGTTTGCGTGTTTGTTGCGCACACCGCAAATTTGTTTATTTCCTTTTTACCTTTTGCACTGGCTGTTGCCGTTATTGTTGTTGGTGTTTCTTTTCTTGTTGACTGCGCGGTTGCTTTTTAATTTGTAACGGTTTTCATGTGCTTGAGCTGAGTTTTTTTTTTGCGTTGCTTGTTTTATTTTGTTTGGTCTGTTTGTACTTGATTTCTTTTGGTGGCTTGTTCTTGGTTCTTGTTACGTATGTATGTACGTACATATATATACATATATTTATATATATGTATATAAACAATTATATAGATATTTTATATGAATGTGCTTTCAATGTGTACATATAAAAAATATGTAAACTTGTAAGTTATGCTTTGCTGTTTTGTTTTTCTTTTTTCTTTTTTTTGTATACTTATTTTTCACATAGAAATGCATGCAGTTCTTTTTGTTGTTGTTTTTTAACTTTGTGTATACATACTTTTTCTTTATTTTTTTTATTTTTAGTATTTAAAATAATTTTTTGGTATTTATTTGGTTGGTTTTGTTGTTGTTTTTATAAATTGTATTTTGTTGCTGCAGCTGCTGCTATTTTCGTTATGTTGGAGGTTTTGCATTTGTTGTAGTATTTAAAATAAAAATTTATTTTCCTTTTTTATATGTATAATGTTTTTTTGTTTTGTTAATATTTGTACAGCCGTTGCGATGCGGAGGTAATTGTTGTTGTTGTTGCTTTGTCGCACTGTTTTCTGCAAGTGTACAAATAGCCTTGTTGTTGTTTCTGCTGTTGCTCCTGTTACATTAGCTCATTGTGAACTCTAAGCAAACACATAAAAAAAAGAAAGAAAAAACTTGTTTATTTAAACTATGTTTTTGCTTAAGCAAAAAAATGAAACATACACAAAATTCACATAAAAAAATTCGCGCACTTTGCGCTCGGCTTGAGCTGTTGTTGTTTGTCTTGCTTAGCTTTGTCTGAAAGCATTTAAATAGATTTTTAATTTATTTTAAATTACACTTATGTTTTTTTCGTTTTTAACTATTTTTTTTATGACTTTATTTAAATTTTGGGTCGCATTTGATTTTGTTTTCGCGTTTTGTTGTTGTTGTTGCTAATTAAAAAAAAATATTTAAACATATAGCTAATCATTTTGTTTTTGTTTCTTTGTTTCTGCCTGTGTGTTGTCACCTGTTGCTGTTGTTCTTATTGTTGTTGCTGCTGTTTCAAGTAACAACAACACATAAACAAAAATTAAGAGCTTTAGTCAAATGGAAACCGGTCGAAGCTGCGTCTTCGCTTGTTCATTTAGCACGAAAGCTTGAAAACTGCCCTAGAGAGGGAGAGAGCGGATGGGTGGGTGGTTGGTCGGCCGGTCGGTCGTTTGGTCGGTCGTTTGGTCGGTCGGACTGAGCGAGCGTATAAGATAGACTGCAAATGGGAATGGAGCATGAGGATGGAAGAGAGCGGACGCGTTCTGTCTCAAAGCTTTCGACTTCGAGTTTGACTTCGAAATTTATGGACTTAAGCAGACATTTTTAGAAAGCACATGCATTCCCATGTGTGTGTGTGTGTGTGTGTGTGTATGTGTACGTGCTCGAGTATGCCGCTCAAATCAAGTAAGCAAAATATAAGAGCATAAAACATGAATTGCTACAGTGCGTGTGTCTTGTTGCTCATTCTTGTTGCTGTTGTTCGCACACCCCAAAAGAAGGCGAAGACGACAAAAAGCTCACACGCACACCCAGACCTAGGCTCACGCACAACAGGGACATGAAATATAGATGTCTACGCAAGCCAGGGGGTGGGCGCTTGGGCTGGATAAACAACTAAGACTGTGGAACTGCGGACAAATTTCTAGTACACATTGCAAAATAAACACGCAAAAGAAAATTAATGAGCAACAGCGGTAGTAGTAGTAGCAACAGCAGCAAAGGAACCAGCAGCGGCGGCGGCAGCGGTGGCAGCGCCGACAGTCACAGTGACAGTGACACTGGCCTGGGTCAATCACCTGGGTCGCAGTCGCAGTTACGAGCAATAATAGCAACAGCAATAATAACAACGTCAAACTTAAACATTTTGTTGTTACGTGCGCTCTCCCACTCTTCCTGCTCTTCGCCCTCGCTCTCTCATCTGACTGACTGACTGCCTGCCTGCCTGGTTGGCTGCTCACTTTATTTGCATTGCGCCAGCACGAACAGAACAAAAACAAAAGCCTTCAAAACTGGCGAGCAAAAGGCACAGCAATTGCTAGACGGAGACGCAGATTATCAAAAAGAACAGCAACAATAACAGCAACAATAACAGCAGCAATAACAGCAGCAACAACAGCAGCAACAACATTAGCGCAAATCGCCGCGAGCGCAAAACAATAAATAAATTATATAATACGCTGGCTTGTTCTCGTTTATTCTCGCCGTTTGTCAGTGCGCCCAATACGGTGTTCACAGGCCCATTCTCTTTGCCCGTCCTCTGTCCCCCTCTCTGCCTCTCTCTCGCTCTCTCTGTCTCTCTCTCTCTCACTTTGGCATTGCCTCTCGCCGCTACGAGCCCGTACACTCCTTTGCGCGACGTTTGTTTACTTCTGTTTTCGTTCTAACGGTAAAGCAGTTAATTACAGAGCGCATTCAAAACTGAGCGAATTACGTATACGCCAACAGCAATAACAACAATACACATACGCACGCAAAACTATGTATGCATGGTTATGTGTGCGTATGTAGATATGTATGTACGTGTATGTATGTGTGACGACTAGTTTATAAATAGAGCTAAAGATGTGACAATTTTTTCAGGGCGCATGATTGAATACCCAAGTATAACTGATAAATCACGCAGCTGTGAATTTGGATAGCTTTGCTGCTTCTCATCACATACCACACACCCACACCCATGCCCACTCACACAGACAGACACACACGCACAGGCACACATTCAGGGTAAAGGACAATGTGCCAGCAACGTCCTTCGAAAAATCGTTTAGAAAATTGCGCGCCGTTTTTGCTGTTCTTTTATTATTATTATTTATTTACTTTTCTTTCTTTATTTATTTATTTTTTTTGGTTGGCTCTAGTGCTGCCTCTGTCGCTCACGCTCTTTAACTTGTATGAGCTCTCTGCTGCCGCCGCTGCTGCTGCTGCTGCTGCGACTGCCTCGACCTGGCCTAACCACTAACTGTAGCGACGACAGCGATGCCAACGGCAACATCAGGTGGTAGCCGCCGCTGCTGGCAATTCGCCGCCGTCGTCGTCGCCGTCGCCGTCACCGTCACCGTTTCTAAACCAAAAATAGCTTTGCACTCGCACTCGCGCCACATAGAGAGCAAGAGAGTGAGATATAGAAACACGTATGTATATATCTACATACGTACATACATACATTGGTATGTGTATATATGTATGTGAGTGGCTGTTATTACTCTATTTAGCACGTTCTATTACTATTCTAGTTGTTGCTGCTACTGCAGCTACTGCATAATATTGTTTTCGTTTATTAATTGTTTACATATCTCTTGCTAGCACTTTGCCGTGCAGCTCACACTGCGTATGCGTAATCTGTGCAGCAAAATTTAAGCGAACACTTGTTGTTGCCGTTCTCTCTCTCTCTCTCTCTTTCTCTGCTGTTGTTGACTTGTAGATCAGATTGCGAAAGCTCAGTTCGTTTGAGTGATGCTGATAGCGATAATAACAGTGATGCAAACACTGCCAGCTGAGAGCACATTTCAGAGAGCAGCAGCAGAAAGCGAGAGAGAGAGAGAGTGAGAGAGTGAGTGTGTGAGCGTGCCGATGAGCGCATTTTGACTGAGCTTGCAGTTAAGCGCAACTCACTGCGCTTATCTGCATTTACATTTACAGACGGCCTGCTCTGCTTGGCTCTGCTCTGCTTGGTAAGTGTTTTGAGGAGGTAAGAAATTTTGTATTGTGCTTTTAGCAGCGCTAATAACCGCAGCAGCAGCTGCTGCCAGTGCGCTGGTATTGGTTAGCACTTGCTGTATGCGTGTACAAGCTTCGCCTCTTTCGCTCTCCTCTCTGTTTTGTATGCGAGACGCAAGGCGACGGTGACGACGGAGACAACGACGCGTCGCAGCTGCAGCGGCGGCGACGTTGGCGGCGGCAGATGCGACGTCAGCAATAATTTTGTCGTGCTCGAGGAGACAACAAATAATTTTATAAAAATTCATGTGTGTCTCTGTATTTGTATATACATATATATATGTGTGTGTGTGTGCGTGTGTGGATATGTATGTGTGTTGAATATTTTGCAACAAATTCCCAAAGTTAATTATTATGAAAATTAATAACTTTTTAAGCGTGCGCGTAGCGTCGCAGTCGCCGCTGGCTTGAAAGCTGCCGTAGCCGATACTTTGACGTGCGTTCGAATCAAAGATGTTTAGGAAGAAGAAGAAGCTAAGCAGAAAGCACCATTCAAAAAAAAAAAAAACAAGAAACCAAAACTAACAACAACAACGGCGAATCGAACGAAAATGAAATAAAATAAGAAATATACGAGCAACACACACAAACACACACGCACATACACACAAACATACGCATAGCTACGAAAACGAAAAAATAAAAACCTTGAAAACAACAAAAACAACAACAAATATAATAAAAACCGAAAAACTTTATTAGACTTTTAATGAGTGCGTTTTGTTCGTTATTTTTTTTTTTTTTTTTGTGTTGTTGCTGTTATTGTTGTAGTGCTGATGTTGCTGCTGTTGTTGTTGGTACTATTGCTTGCTGTTTATTGTTTTTAATCTCTTGTTTCTTTGCTGTGTTGTTCTATCGCTTTGATATTTTGATTGATTTGGCGGCACAAACAAATAAATAAATATATACAAAATATTTACAAAAAATCTATATATACATTTATATATGTATAAATGTATATGCATATGTATGTATGTACATATATAGAAAAATATATGTACAAATGCATAGATTGTTAGCAAAATTAAAAGCAATTCGAAAATACGAGACGAAAGCAAATAAACCATAGAAAAACAAAAACAAAAAAAGAAACTGGAAATTCATTAATATGTTAATTTTTGGCTTGTCTGTGCCATACAAAAATTAACAACCACATACACACGCACAGACGCACATGGGCACGTACAAGCCACATATACAAATACACACATAAACATATATTTATATGTGTATGTATTTGTATTAATGTGTGCAAGTGTTTGTTGTTATTGTTTATTTTCCTATGCTATATGATGGAACAGAACGAACATTTGTTGCAGCCTCTCTCGGAAATCAGTTTGACTGCCGCTAGATGGCGCAATTCGCAGCTGATTATCACACCCACCTCGCCCACCTCGCCTCCGCCCAGCACATACACACAGGTGCACACAGTAGGAACATAAAAACAAACATGAATTTTGGATCTTTACTCGAGAATACGTTGCACTTCATTAAGTTTGATACCGTTTTGCGAATCCAATTATGATTTCGGATTTCGTTTTCAATTCCGATGCCAAAGCAACACACAAAAAAATAAGGAAAAATAATAAAGTGACGGCGACAACAACGACGACGACGACGACGACAACGGCTACGACGGCTACGACGGCTACAAAGACAACTACGACGACGACGACGACGAACGGAACGCAGAAAAAACAGAAAACTGAAACACAACAATTGAAGCTGAAGCTGAAGCGAAGCCAGCAGCTATCGAACAAGCGAGCGAGCGAGCTAGCGAGCGGGTAAACGAGCGACGAGCGACGAGCGAGCGAGCGTACGTTCGACGTCCGAACAAACCGCTACAGAAACAGAAATTAATTATATTGAAATCACAAACTAAACTAATCAGCAAAAGCAGCCCAAGCAGCTAGGCCGCTGCCGCGAGCGAGCTTCAGCAGATGGGGAGAGAGAGCGAAGGAGAGCGACCGAGAGAGACAGTGTGGAGGGAGAGCGAGCCGAACGAACGTCAAGCAATGCAAAGCACTTTGCAGAGAGCGCAAAGTGGGCGCCAAACAACGTGAGAGTGATAGCGCGAGTGCAAGAGAGACGGGGCGAGAATGAGAGAAATTAACGTTATATTAAGCCTTGCCTTAAAGGATAACAACGACAAAAACAACAACAACAAATAACACGCACATAAACACACGCACACGACAAGGCTTCCGTTTTGAAGCTAATTTCAGGATCATTTGGTGTTTTAGTTTGCTTTTCCAGTTATTGTTTCTGTTTTATTTTTTATTTATTTTTTTGTTTTTTTTTGTATAACAACAACTACGCCGCGACGAAGTGGGAGAGCGCTGCGGCGGCGGAGGTGAGCTTTTGCGACGGCTATGGCGACGGCGACGACGACGGCGAAGCTCGAAGCCGCTGCCCGCACACTTACACAACAGGCTAGGCGGGACGTGCAGCGAACACGCACACACACACACACACACATGCATGTATATGCACTGAATATTTTTAGAGACATACATGTATTGAGAGCATTAGCTGCATCAGGTGCCCGGCCGGAGATGTGTCTCTACCTGCGGTTTAATTTTAATGCGTCGCCGTTACTTCGCGCGGCTGCTAAACAGTAACAAAAAAAAAAGAAGCAATTGAACTAACTGCGCGGCGAGCATCTGCGACGGCAACGTCTTTGGACTTGGACTGCTGTCGAGCGACTAGCGACGACTGTCGATTGACTCGACAGGCGACAACAGCGAGCCAATTGGCATTGGCATTGGCGGCGCATTACTCCAAGCCCAGACTTTTGGGCCAGGATATCATACATACAGCTGAGACAATTTGGTTAAGAGCCCACACACACACACGCGCGCGCGAAGCTTTCGGCAATACTTTTGTTTTTGTTTGGTTTGTTTCATTTGTTTTGAGCGCAAGCTTTAAGAGCTTTGCCTGCATGTCGTATACGCAATATTTTTGAATGTTGCTCTCGCCGCCGCCGCGCGCACTCTTATACTCAAATGCGTCGAGGGGTGGGTAAGCATTCGAATGTTGCTGCAGCTGCTGGCGCTTAAATTTGAAAATTATATCATGCACTTTAGCTAATGATTTTTTGTGGCTACTGAACTGCTGAGTAAATTTTATTTTAGGGCTGGAAAGCTCAAAGTTCTCAAAAGGGCATTTAAACGAAAATGATCAAAATCTCTCAGATCGAGCATATGTAATTTAAAATTGATTGCTAGTCAAATTTATAAGTACAGATTAGAAGTGTGCTTAACAAATATATTTTTTTTTAAATAATAATAACCAAAAGAGATTATCCTCAAAAGTATACTATAAGCTGACCATTTACTCTTTTATTCTTCCCTCTATACAGTTAATAGCACATTCATTTCTTAGAGTGCCATTAACTGTTTTTATTTGTTCACCTAAATATTTAAAAAATTTAATTTATTTTATCTTCCTCAAGCTTTTTACCTCAACTCGGCCTTTATTGCCACCTTCGGCAGCGCCGAAAAAGCTTTCACGATCCACATATGAAAGCTTTTTTGCAATACATTCAGTATTTTTCTGGATTTCTACTCCACTCTTTCATGGTCACGTTAAATTTACTTGGCGCCAAGTAATTGTCAATTGAAAATATACAAATGCATTTTATTTTTAATCCAGTTCAACGTTTTGTCTATTTTTGTATGCTTGGGTCACAACGAATTACAACAGTTATGTTCTATTTATGTTATGGAATTAAAATACTTATTTCTTAGTACTTGCTTATATTTTTTTGATTTGCGTCGCGCAACACACTGAGCTCATCGGGCAGAGCGAAAATGCGCACCTCCTTCTCAATCATAATATCCTGCATATTGCTTGTTTCCTGCGGCACAGACGTAATCCCCTCCATGTAGAGCGACTTGTCCCATGGACACTCGTCTAGGGCCATCAGAAGGCAGCGTTTGCTGCGTTCAAAGCTAGTTTGCTCCGTGGACAGACAGCGCAAATAGAGACGCCAGTACAAGGAGTTGCGACGAAGAATCCAATACTGATCGGCCTCCTCCGCGGAGCGATGCGGATTGGTGGGCAGAAAAGTCTCGAATATGTTCAGCGAGCGATTATACTGGAGCAGCCGCTGATTCTGCTGTGCGCTTTGCACATCTTCTTCCACATCGCCCCTCCGGCTGAAGTACTGACTGAAACGCATATGCGCCGCGATGATCAGGTGCAGCACCGACAGGATGCCCACCTTGCACTGGATGAGGCGCGAGCGCAGCTTGTACCATGGCAAAGTCCACAGCTCGGACCAGCGATGCAGAAAGGCCATATTGCGCGGAAACTCCACCAGCGCCGGCTCCAGCACGGTACGCAAGCGGCGACCCAGCGTGTTATGCCGGCTGGGAATGTGGAACACCAACAGCAGCTGCAGCTCGCGCACCTGCTCCCGCAGAAAACGACAGCGTGTGCGCTCCAGCTCCTTCGGCTCCAGCGCGAAATGTGGCTCTGCCAGCAGCCGGTCCAGCAGCTCGAAGGCTTTGTCCACCTCGTTCAGCAGGCAGAGCATCAGACAATGTGTGCGCAGCAGCAGGACCACACGATTTGGTGCAAAGTAATCGCACAGTGGCATGGGATCCACAGCCCCACCAGCTTGCTCCCTCATTGCCGCCAAAGCGGCATCCAGCAACCGGGTGCTGCACTGGACTAGTTCATCCGGCGTGGCTATAATCTCGTCGGGGCGGCTGCTCGGGCTCTTGCCCAGGGCCAGGCATTTGAGTAAATGGAGGGCCTCGGTCCTCTTCTCCTGGGCCAGCAGCAGCTCAACACGCACCACAAGCGCCTGCACCATCTGGGTGTCCTGGTAGTCCGGCGACGTGCCCAATATAATATTTAAGATCTTGCTGCTGCGCTCCACATTCTCGTTATTGGGCGCTGTCTCATACTCGGTGATGGCCATCTCGGTGTAGAGGCAGGTGATTTCCTTATTAGCCGGCCGCATGAGCAGATCGCGCAAGCGCTGCCTGGCCTGGACACACTGCTCCGCCTTCAGTTGGCCGCCTATCTTCAGCATTGTCAGGCGCAGGCGCTCGAAGCGGATATAAAGTAGGAGAAAGACCAAACGCTGCGAACTGTCCTGCAGGCCATCGCTGCACGCGAGCAACGTCTGGGCAATGCAATCCACATAGAGCTCGTGGCCGATGGCATGTGACATAAAGGTGGGGCTGGTGGCCAGCTGCTTGGCCATCTGTATCACGGCTGTGCTGTAGTCTAGGCCACTGCTGTGCCTGGGCAGCGAGTAGGTGAAGCGATCACCCATTTCGACGAGCAGAGTCTCGATGGCCTCCGAATCCCCAATCTGATCTATACGTGAGCACAAGCGCTCCGCCAGGCAATCGGTGCGAACGAACGGAAGCTTCATCATCTGCATGACCAGGAGCAGCAGCTGCATGCCGCTCTCCACGCACTTCATGGGGAACAGGAAGGGGGAGACTTGCATGGGCTCGATGCAACGCTGCCAGTCGCGGGGGTTCGCAACCATCTCCGAATAGGGTAGAAAATTATAGGACTGACGCAGCCGCTCGACACGTGTCCAAATCTCGTGCATTGGCATGCCGGAGCGTAGTACCAGCTCCTCGTACTCGATAAGTGGCGCCTCGTTTTCCTCGCACGCACTAAGGCACTTCAGGTTATCATTCTTTAAATTCAAGTTCAGCACCAATTTGAGCAGCGCAAACATCTGGTCGAAATGTCCGGATTGTCGCATGAACAGGACACAATTGTGGAATAGCTTCATCATTAGCTCATCCGATTGGCGCGGCGATAGCGGGCGCTTGTCCAAGTGCTTGCGTTGCATGCGTTCCATGCAGAGCTCATAGGTTAGCAGCACATCCGGCACAGTGCAGCGCGCCATTGAGCCTTGTGTGGTCATGATGAGGGCCTTCCACAGGATGAACTCGTAGGGTGTGCGTTTCAGCATCTCCTCGAGCTTGGAGGCCACCTGGAAGGGAAGGGTGCATTAGTAGATCAATCGGCTAGCTATCTAACGGCCTCCACCCACCTGACTATCCGAATATGTGGCTATGGCCGTCTCCACGTAGAGCTTCAACAACATCTCGTTACCCTCATGATGCGTGAGCGCCGTTTCGAGCTTGTGCATCTGCTGTTCGGCGATGGCCAGGCGATTGCTCTTGGTGACAGTGCTGGCTAGCAGCTGATGCAATTCGAGCCACGAGTCAAGTTGTTGCGGCTCGTTGGCCAGCAAGCTCTGCAGCTCTTGGATGCGCTGCGTCTTCTTCGCAATCTCTTTGGAGCTCAGTTTTGGCTCCTTGTGCGAAGTGGATTTGCTCAGACGTGAACGTTTTCTCTTTTGGTTATCCCTGTGGCGCAGCTGCATGGGATCAATCAAGCGTCGCATATTTACTAAGTATTTGGGGCGTGTGAAAGCTGGCAATGTCTTCCATAGAAGGTGGTAATTAGCAGCCAATTTGTCCACATAGTATTTCACATCGCCATCGAATTCTAGCGAGCGACGCTGAGCTTTCTTTTTGGGAAGGCTGCAGTCCGAATCCGTTGAGGAATCGGATTGGTCCTCCTTCGGCTTAGAGCTAGAGCCTGATCCCGAGCTGGAGTCTGACTGGTCTGTGTCCGAGTCTAGGCTCGACTCCAAGTTGGCGCCTGAGCCCGCCTCTGGGACAGCGACTGAGCGCGCGCTGGCGCCCGAACTTAAACGTGAACCTGAACCTGAGCCTGAGCCTGAGCCCGAGTCCGAGCCCAAGGGACGAATATAAAAGGGCGCATTAACACAGCGCTGTGCTGGCACCTCGAAGCTCTGATTGCGCTGCCAATCAACATTGGCATGGGCTAATTAGAAATGAGTATTTGAATAGTTTACATTAATTGTAAAATAATAAATATTAAACCTGATGTTTCCAAGTTCTTCGCATTGGAATTTGAATTTTTTTTAGATTTGTCACCGTCGTATGCCGGAAAGAGAGACATTTTTGCGTCGTATCAATGTTGAAAGTCCTTAGCAAACTGATTTATATTTTCATTTTAATATTGCCACTAATTACATACAAAAAACGACTTAAATAAAGCAGCACTGATTTCAAATACTAGAGCTGAGAAGTTTGCATTGTTAGTGAACAGCTGTTATTTGCTCATCTCGAAAACCTGTCGATAGTTAGCAGCAATCGAGCAACCATCGTGTTAGCGACTGTGCGCTATCGGGGCGCGAATATACGTATCGACAATTTTAAATTATCTAAATTTAAATAAAGCTCAATTTTTCCGCAGAGTCTTGAATCGTCTAAATGAAAATCATCAATTCTTGATTTGTTGGCTATTTTGTATTCATAGACATAACATTGGGCTATGTAGGAATTATCGATTGTTACTGTATTAAAGAAACGATTGACGTTTTCGGTAATGAATGCCTCAATTATCGAGTAAATTAATAAAACCACTTCGATTACACTGGCAAAATGTCGATGCTTTTTCAAATTTCTTTTTTCTGCATTTTTTAACGTTTTTTATTGAAAACATTTTATTAAAACCTTATTTTTGCGTCTAGCACAAAAAATATTTGTATATTGCATTTATTCATGTTAAACGCTGTGTTTACATGCTTTATATTGTTGGTATGTATGCGATATTGTAATTTCAATTAGTTTTGCTCTCTATTCATTTGGTGCACATCGCAAATAAAATTGAATAATCTCTTGGTTTCAGTTGCGATTACGATTACGGTTACGGTTACGGTTGCGGTTGCTTAGGTACTGCATTCAACTACACTTATTTAACTATATATATATTTATTCTTATTAAACATTACTTTCACTATTTTCTATTCCTTGCTTTGCAGTCGCTGCCGCCGCTGCTGCCGCTGCCGCCGCGGTGACGCGAGTACGGGAGTATTTGCTAATGGACGTGGGAAAGGCGGCAGCGTTGACGGCAGTCGCAGCAGCAGCGTCCACATCGGCGCCGGCAACACGAATGCTATTGCCAACGGGATAAACGCAGCAGCCGCGCCGCTGCTTCCGGGTCGAGGGCGAGCCGCCGCTGCTGTTGTTCCTATCACCAATTTGTACTAAAATGGGAAGATCCTCGCTGCGCGCGAACACAAACTCCTCGGAGGACAGACGCTTGCGCACGCGTCCACCAACCACATCGGCCCTCTTGCTGGCGCCATTGCTCAGGGGCGAGGGCGATGCCGGCGCCACAATGGCCGGCGTCTCTGGCTGAGCGGCGGCGGCGCCGGCGTAGACGGGAAAGTGCGATTCCAGCACACCTGGACGTATAAGGATCTCGTTGAGTGCATGGCCGCCGTTCAGCTTCGCTGGCTCCTGCTGCTGCTGCTGCTGCTGCCGGCTGGGCGTGGCAAACTGTTCCAGCGATGTTTGCGAGTTGGCGCTGTAGAAGCTGCTGTTGGTGTCCGTGGAGCCAACCGTTGCCGTTGCCATCGATGCGGCTGTCGACGTCGCCGCCGTTGCCGCCTCCACCTTGGCGCACTGCTGATGATCGTGCGCGGAGCGCGTGCAGCAATCGCGTCCATCGCGCCGACAGGGACAGTGGGGACAGAGGCGCAGGCAGTGCTCGTCGGCCAGGATGTTGCTGTCGCTGAACGTGAGCTTCTTGGCGGGCGAGGAGTGCGCCTCCTCGTCCAGCTGATCGGCCGACTTGGAGTTGGCCGCGCACGGCACCGCCGCCGGCAGCTGCAGCCGATGAAGGCTGTGCGCCGACTCGAAGCTGTCGTCGCTGGAGTTGGAGTCCAGGCCCAGGCTGTGCTTGTACTGCAGCTGCTGGTGGTGGTGGGCGCCCGGCTCGGGGAAGATGCGCGGAAACGTGACAAAGACACGGCCCAGCCGCTTGTACTGGTCCAGGTTGCGTGTGTCCTCCGCACAGCCGGACAGATTCTCGCTGAACTTGGGCGCACGACGCATCACCTTGGGCGTGTGCAGCTGCGACTCGAATATGTCCTCCAGCGGCACCTTGGGCACCCCGGCCGCGCCCATGCCCATGCCCACGCCCATGTGCTGCAGATAACGCTCAACGCTGTTGGCCAAGCTGATGGGAACGCTGCTGCGCGAGGATACGCTCGAGATCTCGGACAAGGTCTCCGGACTGGCCAGCGGCGCCAGGCCGTACCAGTCGTCGTGCAGCAGGTCCACGGCCTGGCCGGCCAGCGAGGCGCGCCGCAGCGCCTGCGTCAGCGGCAGGGAGCGCGGCTTGCGCTCCGAGTGCTGCCGCGCCAGCGGCTGCATCTCCGCCAGCGACGGCGGCGGCGTGGGCGCCATGTCGAAGGCGACGGCGCGCAGCCGTGGCGTCTCGCTAGCCTCGGCATTGAGCAGCACCGTTGTCGTCTCGCTAAGCATGGAGCAGGGACTCTTGCGCATTGTGGTCACCGTGGTGATGCTGTCGTCCAGGACGCTTGATATGTCATATGGAGTGGTGGTGGAGCTGAGCTGGCTGCGCCCAAAGATGCTGCCCGCTATGGACGAGGCCTTGCTGCCGGCCAGCGGCTGAGCCGTGCGCTGCTCCAGCTGATGCTGCAGATTGGTGAACGACGTCTCCAGGCAGAGCTTGTGCTGGGCCGTGGGCGTCAGCATGATGCAGTTGCTCAAATTCGAATAGGAACTGTCCGCCGGACGTTTGCAGTGCGGTGCACCGATCAGCTCCTGCTGCGCTAAGCTGCCGGCGCCGGCAAAGTGACGAGCCGTATCCGGATTTGGATTTGGATCCGTATCGTGGCTGGGCTCCTGGTCGGGCTGCTGATCGTCGTCCTGGTCCATCGATGTGGTGGAGAATGCATTTGAGGTCTGGCGCTGGGGCTTGCGTGGGCCGCTAGTCGTTACAACCTGCCAGTGTTGGGCAACGAAAGAGACAGACAGAGAGAGAGAGAGAGAGAGAGAGAACATGTTAGCGCCTCGATCAGAGCAGCAAGCGTAACGGCTTCTCGCATGTAAGCAAGTATGTGTATGCTTGGGTGTGTGTGTGTGTGTGTGTGTGCAGTTATAGTTGAGATCTACACATACAATTGCACAATTACATACACACAACGACCATTAACAGCTACACATGTATGTATGTATGTACAATATATAAAGGAAATGTTATTATTTTTTGTTCTTGTGAGTGAGCGAAAGCGCGTGCGTGAGTGGAAGCCTGAGCGACAGAGAGAGAGAGACAGAGAGAGACAGAGACAGAGACAGAGACAGACACAGAGAGTGAGAGCTGAAGGCATAGTTTAGTAGAATGGATTATCGAGAACGTTTGGTAATAACATATCTAAATTAGTATGTACATATGTATGTAGGTATACGAAAAGAGCTGAATGGGTTTCCAAATTGGATGGACGTGAAAAGTACCAGGACGTGTGATCTGATTGGAATGGGCGTTTCTTGTTGCTGACAATGACACAGTGTACTATGTATGTATGTGCATATGACGCGTGTCTCGTGTCACGAGACACGCGATACCATGGCGATAGTTGAGTACATACAAAGTATTGAGAATAGAATTACATTTAGATAGTTTTATTGGAGAGGCAATGAAACGAAAATTGTATAAAACTTGTTTGGTTAGGTAGGATCAAGACATTATATATATATACATGCATATATATGCGTATATACATATATATATGTATGTATAGTAATGTAAATATATTTATAAAGAGACAGAGAGAGATAGAGAGAAAAAGAGAGAGAGAGAGATAGAGACTTGTATTTTGATTGATTTCTGTTTTGTTTTTTTAATATTATTTGAACAAGAGCAAAATGGAAAGTTTTGTAAGTCTTTTTTAAGTAGTTGGCAGCTGTACCTGGTATCGGTATTTTGTGTTGTCGAACTTGTTGTTGTTGTTATTGTCGTGTTATCTTTACATTTACGAGCAGTACATGCCTTTACGTTACGATCTCTACAAGACACGACCTGAACGCCCACATCGCATATCGTTTAGCGTTAATCGTTTATCAGTTATCGTATATCGATTATCGTTTATCGTTTATCAGTTTGACCGTTAGTACATATGTACACATGTGGCATAGTTGAACATATCGTGTTAACAACAAACAAACAAACAAACAAAAATAAACAATTAAATTCATTTGTTAAAGATTTAGCAAATTTCTTATTGATATTTTTGATGAATTGTCAACAAGATCTCCATACGCAAATCGAGCGAGCGATTTGTTCACCTGACAGCCTGCCTAAACATACTTAGTCACGGGCGTTACTCGGCTTTACTTGACTTGACTGTTCACACACACAACTAGCAGTAAAAATGTATTTGGACAAAAAAAAAAAACAGGTGAATGTAATCAACTAATTAACTATCGCATTTGCTGGCACACAAAGCTTCACAACAAACAAACATTCCCATGCAGCGTTTCGGTGTTCCATTAGTCTAATCAATTCGCTCGTTCGTGTATGTCTCGAGATGTTGGAGATGCCCCAGATTCCGTCGTGTTGTCTCGAGTTGTGGCAAATAAACAAAGACACTTGCCAAAAACGAAAAATTTTAAATAGAAACGCATAACGAACAAATTATAATCCATAGCTTGTGACTGAGAAAGAAAAGAGGCAAAGCAACTATATCTTTAATCTATAAAAAAAGTGATTCTAGCATGTTTACCAAAGAGTTACTCTGAAGTTAGCCTAATCCTAACTAAGCTCTTCTAGCAACTAATTGACTGTTGACAGTTCTTCGCTCACTTTCAAATAGCTTGAAAACTTTTATGAAACTTTTAGATATATTACTATAGATATATTACTTTAAATTATGCCTGAAGGCCTTTGTCGCTCTGGCTTAACAAAAAATTGTTATCTGGAATTAATTCTTGATCAAAAAATATAAAAATATATAACTATATATTTTCAGAGTAACCTTGTTTGGGCTATTTGGAAAGTTTTTTAAATCTTAAATACGAACGTACTTTAAACTCTTAAGTTTTAACTACATTTGCATTTCCTTTATAAATTAATATTTCATATTATCTAGTAGTCTATACTCTATACCATATTTCTTTCCAATTTTCAATACAGTCTATAATTCCATACTGCTCCCATTTTCCATACAGCTCTATTTTATTCCACTTATCTATATCACCTCAGATAGCACCATGTACTCCTATATTTTCATATATCTCTATAGTTTACCATCTATTATAACAACCCATTCAAGCTGAAGCCATCTCGAGCCGCTTTTAACGACTTTTACCCATTTGAAAGAAAAAAAACTTTGGTCTTTTTTTTTTTAAATATTGTGTGTACACATATTTAGTAAAACATATAAATATAAATATAAATACATTGAAAATAAACAATTAAAAATAATAATAATTATAATAACAATAAAAAAACATTAAAGTCAAATGCAAAATACACAGTTTAACTTAATTTAAGACAGATAAACATTAAAAATTGAGCTTAGGCCATAAATAAATTACAAATTGAAGCAAATAAATAATGCAGTGAGTCGAGAGACTAACTAACTAAGTAGTAACTAACTAACGAGCTAATCAGTGAGAATATAAATACATATTCATATGTATGTGTCATTAAAAACATAAGATTCAAATCAAATATTGTACATATCGAAGTGTAAACAATTGAAAACTGAAACATAAATTAGCGATTAGCTAGTTGTTGTTGTTGTTGTTGTTGTTGTAGTAGTTGTTGTTGTTGTTGTTGCAAGCGTGTGTGCTGCTTGCTGGCAAAGGCATAGGCATTGGCGTGGGCGGGGCGGTAGGCAGACTGTTTGATTGGGGGCGGCGCACATGGGACATGGGCGTGTTTTGTGTTGCAATTGAAGCTAACGCTCGACACCTTAACATTACACTTAATAGTTAGGGTAAGCACATATGTATATATACATACAAATATATATATATATATATACATATATATGCTTGACTAAACTAAATCAGTGTGCGCTAAATATGCTAGAAACTATTCACTAAATATATATACAGATTTATATATATAGAGATATAGATATATGTATGTATATGATTGCTAAAGCAAACGACGAGAACGAGCATCATCATGATCACCAACATCATCATCTTCGTCTTCATCATCTTCATCATGTTCCTCAACTGGCTGTGGAACAACTATTCACCGAGGTGCGTTCGTCATCGACCTCCGCAATTACCTTCTTGAGCGCGGCGAGGACCTTGTCGGGCATGTGATCCTGCAGCATGACAGGCGATATGAGCACCTCATCGAAATCGGTTGAATCGGCCCAAATCGCCTGATAGACGGGCTCGCGACTCTTGAGCACATTCCTGCAAAGAACAGAAGAAGAAGTAGAAAAAGCAGATAAGGCCACAGCAAGTCGCTCAGCCGATCAGTAAAAAATTCGAACTTGGATTACTCTAAATGTTAACTACATAACATATGCATCTACGTATATACAAATGAAAAGTTAACAGACCTAAATTACATATATAGAAATTGTATATAGTATATAGAAATTGAAATTGAACTAACTACAATTCAACGAATGGACTAGAGCTAAATTATGAATAGAATTCAAACTAGAGAGAGCCAGGCATAGTAACGAATAGAGAGAGTGAGAGAGAGAGGCAGACAAAGAGAAAGATATAGAGAGAGAGTGAAGGATGGGTTCAGTTATATTTAATTGATATGCCATGCTGGAAAACATAAATCATTTAGATAAACGAATGAATCAAGAAACAAAGTTCCACTCGCCGAGAACGAGAACGCGTTCGGGAAAGTTTTGGGCAAGAGCTACGAATGGATCGCAACGTATATAACATGCGTCGCCTCATGCAATTGGCAAAACAATATAAAACTTTGGTAAACAAATCTATCTAAAGCTAAGTTCGAATAAAACAAACAACAACGAAAAACATATGAGAGAGAGAGAGAGTGGGAGAGAAGAAGAACAGGCGGAAGAGCAACGAGAGAGAGACAGAGAGAGAGAGAGAGCTCGTTGGTTTCTCTATCATTTTCGTTTCATGATCGTCTGTGCAATGGGCCTACCTCCAACCACTGTCGTATTTTTGCCTGAAAATAATTATAAATAATTATATTGAATGCAATGGAACGAAAAGTTGATTGATTGATTGTTGTCGGGGGAGCTGGTGGAACAAAATGAAAACGAAAACGAATAACAGTTGAAAAGAGGCACAGAGACAAACATCTGACATGGGAGTCATGGAAGCGCTTTTCCTTATAAATCAAATGGGATGAAATCCAAATTCCTAGGATTCCTTCCTATTTCCAGTTAGAGACTCACAGAAGAAGCAATAGTGTATAGTGCTTCTAGTAAACACAGTCTATAAAATTGGAGCTCGAGCTTCTATGCATAAATACGAGCGAACTAGTTCCAGCCATATATCTATGTAAGCTAGAAAACTTGAATTTATTCACTCTGCAACTCAAATTGTAAATTGTTCTAAATGAAATCAGTTTCGCCAAACTGAACTAGTTCAAATTGTAAACCTAAGAATACCATTCCGCCTCCATGGTTTGAATTGTTAGCCAAGTTATGGCGAGCTAGTTCCATAGATAATGAAGTTTGACTTCAAACTAGTTCGAATTGTCTGCGAATATTTGATAACTATTAGTTCCACAAAATGAACTAGTTCTAAATGTGGGCTATTAATTTCATAGTCGATTCTCTAAGTTTCAAACTAGTCAGCGTCATGAGCTAAAATGTATCAAACTAGTTCCACTAAATGAACTAGTTCCAATTGTGGGCTAATCATTTCATAGTCGATTCTCTGAGCTTCAAACTTGTCAGCATCGTGAGCTAAAATGTGTCAAACTAATTCCACAAAATGAACTAGTTGTAAATGTAGCCTAATAATTCCATTGCCGATTCTTTAAGCACCACACTAGTCCGAATCGTAATCAAAAATCTGGCAAATTAGTTCCACACAAGGAACTAGTTCTAAATGTGGGCTAATAATTTCATAGGCGATTCTCTGAACTTCAAACTCATCGGCACCGTGAGCTAAAATCTGTCAAACTAGTTCCACAAAATGAACTAGTTCAAAATGTGATCAATTAATTCCATAAATAATTCTCTAAGCTTGAAACTAGTCCGAATCGTACGCCAAAAGGTGTCAAACTAGTTCCACAAAATGAACTAGTTCCACAAAATGAACCAGTTCGATATGTGATCAACTAATTCCATATGTAATTCTCTGAGCTTTAAACTAGTCCGAATCGTACGCCAAAAGGTGACAAACTAGTTCCACAAAATGAATCAGTTCAGTTCAGACCAAACAAGTCCACCGAGATATTTAGGCTGCGACATGCCATTGATAAACTTGCTCAATGACTTTGACCTGATTTCCATCCAGTCAGCTGTGATTCGATTCCACTGTGCACCTGCCCGAGTCCAAAATACCAGATGGATCTGACGTCATGCGACATGAATCACGAGTCCAAGCGCACCGTGAATACTGACTTAAGCTAGCTGATAACTCATATACACACCCACACACACACACACACATACACTGCAATCAATCAATCGTATCTTGGGTACGTTGTGAAATCATAAAACAAAGACAAAAAAGAAACGAAACGAAAATGAAACTTTGAAACGAATTTAAGATTAGGAATTCGGGAACGCATTGTGGGCAATTCAACTCACTCATCGGGCTTGGGATGATGCCGCACAATGTGAATGATGCGACCGGGCGGATATAAGGGCTGGTGCAGAGTTAAAGCTATTGAGCTGTCCGTCGGATGGGCGCTGGTCGAGCGAGCTGTGTCGCGCTCCTACAGAGAGAGAGAGAGAGAGAGAGAGAGACTGAGAGTGAATAACAGAGAGAGGTAGAATGAATGTGACTTACCTCCTGGTATCGATTGATGTGCGTGTCCTGGCCGGACATGTTCACCACTGAGGTGGGCTCCGGGCCACAGCCACAGCAGATGACCGAGCACGAAATGGTCTTCCACTAGGCGAGAAGAATAAACATATATGTATGTAGATGCCAATATGGGGGGAATGGAGCTACGATCACATACCTTGGGATCGACGCTGCGCTGTATGGCATTGATGAGATCGGCGCGCAGTGCCTCCATTTGATTGAGACCGATGCGCGGCACCACATCCTTGCCGAGCACCACGGACGTTATGAACGATTTGGAGTACTCCACGGCCGGCATGCTGAGCAGTCCGCCGGGCGGCGAATAGCTAAAGCATTGCAGTGTCGGATGATCCGGCTTGAGCAGAATGGCCAATATGGCCGCAGTGCCAGCGCCCAGTGAGTGGCCCACCAGCACCAGATCGAAGGTGTGCGTCAAGCGATCCGCATTGCGTTGCAGGGCGCGCTCAATGAGATTCTCCTGCTGCAGCTTGTTTCGTATATAGATCGCCGCCTGCACCATGCCCTTGTGGCCCAGCCAATCGTCGCGCGGCGGCTGCAACGGCAGCACCTCGCCCTCAGCATTCAGATCGGTCAGAATGTCCTTCATGCTGAGCGTGCCACGGATGCTGATCACGATCTTCTTCTGCGTGTAGTCGACGGCCACAAAGAACGGCGTCTCGCCCACGTCCACATGGTACGTGGCATAGACGATATCGATGTCGCCCAGCTGCAGGGTCTTCTTCAGGGCTGCATAGTTGCAGTAGCAGCAGTTGTCCTGGATCACCTGACTGTCATCCCCGCTGCCGCAACAGCAGCCAAAGCATCTGCAAAGAAAAAAAAAACAGAACGCATACGCATTTAGTATGACTTATGGCATTACTGTATTATCTCCCCTCAGGCCTGACCTATGCGAACTACAGATCTATAAGTGTTCCAGGCACATATTTTGTGTTTACTTTGCGGGAACTATAAGCAAAACACATCTGCTCTGATTACCAGAGATAGTGCGAGATGTATGAATCATACTTAAGGTCATGAGAATCACATAGAAAGGCGCATTTACGGAGAGAGAGAGAGAGAGAGAGAGAGGAACGAGCCAGCGAGTGAAATAATTATATACATTTATGAATGGAAAAATACAGAGAGAGAGAGAGAGAGAGAGAGAGAGAGATGGAGAGAGTGAGAGAGAGGAAGAGAGCGAGAGAGGGAGAGAGATGGAGAGAGTGAGAGAGAGGAAGAGAGCGAGAGAGGGAGATAAATGGAAAGGGGGAGATAAAAAGAAAGAGAAAAGGGAGAGAGACATGACGACAGATAGAGAAAGAGGGACAGACATAGCTATAGAGAGGAATAGAGGTAGAGAGTCTTAGCGATAAAGAGATATATATATATATAGCGATAGAGAGAGATAGAGATATATATATAGCGTAAGAGAGAGACATGGCGAGAAAGAGGGAGAGAGACATAGCGAGAGAGAAAGAGATACCTATATACAGCGAGAGAGAGAGAGAGAGAGAAAGGTATCGCAATCAAGAGAGAGCGGGAGGATATATATACATATATATATAATGTGATAGAGAGAGATAGAGATATATATAACGTAAGAGAGATACATGGCGACAAAGAGCGAGAGAGAGAGAGAGAGAGAGAGGTATCGCAAGCAAGAGAGAGTAGGAGGAAGAAGAGAAGAAGAGAATAAGACAGAGACATGGAGATGTAGGAGAAGGCACTTTTCTTATTCACCCAGCGCTCTATTCGTCTTTGCCCCTCTTGAGCGCTGTCTGATTCAGAGACATAAAGTGGAACCGTAAATCCTTTACAAACTGCGCTACAAATGGATCGATGATACGTACATATGTATATGGTATTAAAGTGGGGCGTCTGCCCTGGTTGATTATGCATGCATGATGGCTATACTACGAATAGGGCAATTGCTGCCATATGTCCACACTACACTCACTTGAGCTCGGGCACCAGATGCCACATTTTGCTGCGGTTGATGATGACGTACATGGGCCAGCCGTAGGCGCCCTGGGCGAAGTACATGTAGTGTATGACCGTTTGAAAGAAATCATAGTTTTTGGCATCGTTGAGTGCTAGGAACTGCGTGTGCTCCGTGATGGGCACGCCGCTGAGGAACTCGTATGTCCCATTCTTGCGCTGCCTGACAATGGCCTCGCGCTCGAGGCGCTGGAATTTACGCAACAGGACCAAGCCGGCGACTACATCCGATGGCACCACATCCAGTTCACGAAAGAAATCGCTCAGCAGTCGCGCAATGTCCGTGAACGAGTTCCGGTTGCGCTCCGACGAGCCCATGCAGCAGAACAGCAGACGACAGCGATGATCCCAACTGTCCTGATAGGCGCGCATCACTTTTCTGTAAAGATGAGCGAGAGAGAGGGAGAGAGAGAGAGAGAGAGAGAGAGAGAGAGAGAGAGATGTAGAGATGTAGATAGTTAGATAGATAGATAGATAGATAGATAGATAGAGATAGATGTAGATGTAGATTTAGATGTAGATGTAGATGTAGATGTAGATGTAGATGTAGATGTAGATGTAGATGTA
>NW_022046148.1:0-71672 GCF_001654015.2 Drosophila navojoa | reverse complement strand
AGATAGATAGATAGATAGATAGATAGATAGATAGATAGATAGATAGATAGAAAGATAGATAGATAGAAAAATAGATAGATAGATAGATAGATATATAGATAGAAGGTAGAAATTATATTTAATAGATAAAACTTGCAGACTTCAGGAAGTCAGATCAGGTTTATGAAATATGCCTAAATTGCATCTATTTAAAAGAGGTTCTTCAAGAACTCTCACAAAAAATTGTTTGTTAACTCAAGTAGTTTTCTCAAGAAAAATAATTTTCAATTGGAATCTTACCAAAATCGAAATGAAATTACTAATCATATATAAAAAATTCTTTAATAAAATCAATTTTAAGGTAAAAAAAAATCCATTCAATAAAAATCTCCGCGTTTGGATCAGCAAATTTCCATAGACAAATCTCCATATTGAGCACATGATCCAATGAGCTTGAAATATACTCTAGTACTCTCTCTCTCTCCCTCTTCTTCTCTACCATTTCCTTTCCCTCTCCCACTCGAGTTTGCTCTGATTGTTTGTAACCCTTTTTGCAGTTGCATTTTGGCCTGCGGCCATGTAAACAACTCTAAACTCGAATCATTAATCTATTACGCAATTACTGACACACACACACATGCACGCACACACACATGCACACGCACTCACTCGCTTTCTCGAGTTCTCTCTCTGCTTTTGCACATATCACAAACTGATTCGCCTGTTGCATACAATACAATAGCAGCCCTGCCCCTCCCCTTACCCTATCCCCCTTCCACCTTCCCCAGCCCGTTGCTCGCTCATTTTCGCCTCACCAATTCTCGCACCACAACAAAAACAACAACAACAGCAAATAACCGCGAATATTTTTTCCATCCTTTTTCGCCAGTGCAAAAAAGAAAAAAAAAAAACATAACAAAACAAAGACAACAACAGCAATTGGCAGCACACGCATTGCTCGCTCGCTCATTCCATCTCCCTCTCGCACTCTCGCACTCTGGCGCTGTCGCCCTCTGCTGTGCCAATTGCGTCCAGCTAGCCATCCCTTAACCCTTCGCCGTGCTGCGTGCGTTTTGCCAACCCTCCTGCCTGCAGCTACTTGCACTTGGCGCAACACCTTGGCCCTGTGTGTGCGTGTGTGTGTGTGTGTGTGCAATTATCACGCGTTTATTGCAAAACAATGCAAATATTGTAACGGTAGCAGCAACAGCAACAACAACAACAACAACAAGGGCAACATTTGTGTTGCTCGTGTGAGTTTTTCAACTGTTGCGTATTTGTTGTTGTTGTTGTTGTTGCTGTTGCTGTTATGCAATTTGCTATTGTTGTTGCTGGCAACGTTTTTCGGCAAAGGTCAAAAGGCGGACGCCAGGCAGCCTTTGCCTGTTGATGTCCTGTGGCGACAGTGGCAGCGGCAGTGGCAGCGGCAGCGAGTGCTGCTTTAATTGCTGTCAATCTCTGTGCTTGCTGTTGTTGTTGTTGCTGCTGCTTCTTCTGCCTTTACATTCTTTTTTTTTTTTTTGGCTTTTTTTGAAAGGGAAAGCAAAACTGTTTTTGTTTTCTTTCTTTTTTTGCAACCAAGTGAGCGGGAGTGAGCGAGAGTGAGTGAGACGGTGAATGTGTTGCCTCTGTGTTTACGTCTAATTAACAGTAATTAACGCATTAAAGGGGCGTGTGTGCGTGCATGCTGTATGCCTGTGCTAGCTAGCTGATTGATCTATTTAATATGTAGGCTATTTTAAATATTTATTAGTATTTGGAAATAATTTATAATGAGTATATATCCCTTGTATATATGTATTAAATATATTTATTTATTATATAAAAATGTAATATGTATACATTATTTGTTAAAAATATATAAAAGATAAGATTATATTAAACACTCATGTATCACTTCAAAAAAATAAATAATTGTATACAATAAATATTTATTAATTATTTAGCGAAAATACGTATTATTTATATTACTAACAATTTTCTCACATATCCAAAATTGTTCATAATTTCGTATATCAATCAAATATTACTAAACGCATTACATTGGTTAATTATGAGCATATGATTGCCTGTGTATGTGTTTGTGTGTGTATGTGTGTCATTAAAATAGCTCAAAGCTTTTGTAGTTATAACTTAATTACCGCCCGTTGACTATAATTGTTAATTGTTATTGTTGTTGCTGTTGTTGCCGCCTCATCAAGCAGCGCAAAAATGCCACACAAATCAAATCAATTTGCTGCATGCACATACACACACACACACACACACACACACACGCATTTACTCACTCACACGCTCGCCAACATCGAATCAACCAACCAAAAAACAACACTAATATGACACTTTAACAGTTAGGCCAACACACACAGACACACACGACTCACACGTTCACGAGACGAGGCGAGGCGAGTCGAGTCGAGTCGACTCACTCACACTTAATTCGACTCGCACACAAACACACTCAAACGCACGCACGCTCACACACACACACACTACTAATAATAAAAAATCATAATTTCAATCAAAGGCAACAGCAACAACAGCAATAGGCAGCTAAGCAGGCGACAGCACCAGCAGCAGCACAAGCTGAGGCAGACGACGACGACTACGCATCGGCACCTGCATAGCGCGCGCTCTTTTACACCTATGCAATCGGTGCCGGGCAGTCGGCAGCCGGGCCATTCAGTCTGTAAAAAAAAGAAAAACGAAGAAGAAGAAGAAGAAAAAAATAAACGAAATATACTGAGCAGAAATCAAGCGCCGCACTCAATGGCAAAAACGAGCAGCGCTCAGTCGCAGCTTCGGTCTCGGTCTCGGTCTCGGTCTCAGTCTCAATCTCAGTCGTAGCTCAAGCCATGGGTTGAGCGCGTGCGCAGCGGAGAGCGGGCCAGAGAGTAAGTCGCAGCTCGAAAAAGAACCAACAAGAAAAAACAAACTTGAAGGCAAAAGAAATCAAAGCCAAAAGCTGTTGAAAAAAGGCAATACACACACACACACACACACATGCAAATCGCTGGAGAGACATCACACATGCACACATACTGAGAGACGGAGCGCCAACTTAAGCTCAATTCAATGGCGTTTGGTGCGAGCGAGCGAGCTGCCATAAAATAAAATGCCACTGCTGCCCATTGCTGCTGCTGTTGTTGTTGCTTTTTTCCTTTCTTTACTTATTACAACAACAGCGCAGCAAATTTGTTGGCCCTGCGATGCTGCGTCTACTGCTTCTGCTTCTGCTGCTGCTGCTGCCGTTGTCGTCGTCGTCGTCGTCGTCGTCGTCGTCGTCGTTGTCTTCGTTCGATGAATGATGTTGGCGCTGCCGCTGCCCGCTGCTACCTGCGCAGCACAACGACCACGCACACATACACCAGCAAGCACGCACACATGTCTCACGTGTGTGTCCATTGACGTCGTCGTCGTCGTCTGCTTTAGCTCGCCAATCAAATGGGGCGGGGCTTAAATGGTATATACATACATATATATATGTGTGTATTTTTTTGTGTTTTGCTTCTTTTTTCTGATGCTGCTGCGCTGCTGTTGCTGCTGCTGCTGTCGCAGCCGCTGCCGTGTGTGACACTTGCGCTTGTATAAGTGTCGCTCGCTTATGTGCACAGCTTTACCTCTCTCTGCTTGCGTGTGTGTGTGTGTGTGTTTTGGTTTGGTTTTTGGTTTTTATTATGCGAATTATTGAAAATTGAGCGACGTTCGCCTCATACGTGTGCAAGCAGACTTCGAGTGACTGACCGCGCTCGAATGAGTGACTTTAGCTTTATTTCCTTCTCCTTCCCTCGCGTGGCACAAATTAAGGATATATATTCTTCCTACTTTAATATATTTTATTAAAAACTATTAATACTAGCAAAAGTATTTAACAAAAAGCAAAAAAACTAATAAATCAAATATAAAATTTAAAATTAAGTGAAATATGAAATATTAAAATATAAGTACAAAAATAGTAATATGATTAAGTCGAAAATTGACCTGTTAGTAAGAATATTTCGAATATAATAAAGTTGGTCTGCGCTTGATATCGAATAAGACTTACTATAGTACTTTAATTATTTATGTGTTTTCTGACATATGTATATTTTACATATTTTTATATATAGTATATAAAATTCCCAACCGCTGTTATCCTGAAATATTTTTAAAATATTTATTTGACGTCTTTTGAATTGTGATATTTTTAATAAACTTTTTTAAAAAAAATTAAAATTAATAAAAATTAAATTTCTGTTAAAATATTATTTGTTAATTTCAGCATAGAAAATAATAAAATCAAATAAATACATATTTTTATAAGCACAGCAAAACAAAAAACATTTAAAAACAAATGAACTCACTCAATTCGAACAAGTTCGAAAAACATTTCGAACATCTGAGCGAGCCCCTGCGCTCGATTGCAACTGCAACTCAAACTTCTCCGACGCGCTGCGAGTGAATGGCCGAGTGAGCTCAGCACATTGAGTGAGTGGCCTGTGTCTCTTGAGTGAGTTGGCGTGAGCGATTGAGCGTGCTGCAGTTGCTGCGGCCGCTTGTGCCGTTGCAGCAAACACTTGTTTGTTTTGTTTGCCGTTAGCGGCCAGGCCAGTAGCGGCAGGCAGCAGCATTGGCATTTCCCCGTCGGCAAGTGCCGCAGAGTGCTCGGCTGCAGCTCAGAGACCAGTTCAACTCAACCATTCATCCATCGATTGTCAATCAACAGCGTTTGACTCTTGTGTGTGCACAAACGAGAGGGAACGACAAATAGAAAGCAGCAGAAGGCGTTTGGCAATCGCGTGTGCTCACACACACACACACATACCCATGTGTGCACACACGATACACACACATGTCCAACTGCAAAAGAAATGGTTGGCTGAAAGCAAGAAAAACCAAAGCGTTGAGAAAAAATCTAACAGCAATGAAATGAAATGAAATGAGTTTCGGCAGCAGCAGCAGCGACGCTTACGCCGGCACGAGCAGCGGCTCCGAAGCTTTCGTGTAGGTGGCTGCAGCCTGCGCTCACACTCTCGCCAACACACACTCCTCTTTCTCTCGCTCTTTCTCGCTCGCGCGCTCGGCTCAGCCTCTGTGCACGACGACGCGTCTCTCGTTCGCTGCAACGCACTTGGCGGCTGCTGCTGCTACTGCTACTGCTGCCTTTGCCTTTGCCGTTGCCGTTGCTCTCTGTTTTGCATTAGGTGCGCATTCACCCTGCCCTCCTTCACTCACTCTCCTCCTCTTTCTTATACCTTCGCCCATTCAGCGCTGGGTTAAGGTTGCCATCGTGGTCGTCGTTGCTGCTCGGCTGCTGGTGCTGCTGGTGTTGCTGCTAGTGCTGCTTCCTCTTCTTCGGCTTCTCCTTCTTCCTTCCTCTTCCGCTGCTTCATTCTTTCTCTGCTGCTGCTGCTGCTACTGCATTGCACTTCGATACAATTTGAACTTTTTCTTTATGTGCAAGTCGAACCGAGCAACGGTTCGCTTCAAGCCCTAACGGATTGCACGCTTCTCTATGCGAGTGCATGTGTGTGTGAGGAGCTCTTGAGCGTTACATAGGGCTGGGTCATGGATGCGACTGCAGCTCAAACTCTTATTTATAATTAATTTATTTATTGACTACTCTATTCATTAACTTTTTTTCCTTATATTTATATGAATCCATTTAGCTATTTTTGTCATAATATAATATTTAATTTAGCCAATTTAATTGAAGAAATCAGCTCAAGTTATTTATCTTGACTTCATTTGGTCTGTACTTTTACCTGTGTGACGGGTGAGACTCCTCCCACTTTGAATAGCTAATACACCCGCCCCTCCTCCACACACTCTTTAGCCAGAAAACTAACTCAGCTTGACCTTTGGCAGGCCACTCAAAGCGTAAGAACACACACACACACACACACATACACAGCAGCAACAGCAGAAGCCAGACACAATAATCATTGGAGCCAAAAGGATCCGCAGCTCACACCATGCAACAAAAGTAACAAGCAGAGAAATAAATAAAAAATTATACAAAAAAAAAAAAAAAAAACAACAGTAAAGCAATAGCAACTTAATTCATAAACAAGAACAAGAAAAATGTAAGTGGAAGCCGGCAAGACTTCCCCTTACTCGCTCGCACTCACTCTGACACACACTCACTCACTCACTCACTCACTCACCGTTTGCACTCAATGTGTGGCTCAATAAACACAAACCCGAGCTAAAGGAGCGCACTGTGAGCGCAACATTTTCCTATAAGTTTTTCCCAATCAGAAAAAAGGCGACGCAGGCACAAGCACCAGGAGCAGCAGCGACAGCAGCAGCAGTCGACGCCGCTGCTACAAATTGAATGCCAAGCCACAGGCACCACATATGCATGCAGCACGATAGAGCGAGAGCATGAGTGAGCGAGAGCGCCTGCATTGGTGAGTGAGAGTGGGAACGAGAGAGAGAGATAAACGGGCCGTTGGTTTGAATGAATGAATTTCAATACATGCAACTGACAGAAGTTATCAGAAGGCAGCAGCAGAAAAAAAAACGAAACGAAACGAACAGAAAAAAAAAAACCAAGCAAAAAGTAAACAGAACGAACGCTGAGCTGAGCGCACAAGTTGTAATACGCGTCGTATGTGAGCGAGCGTCAACGCCGGCGACAGCGACGGCGCACAAAAATGCTCAGCAGCAGCCCCAACCAAGCAAAACACAAACGAAAATCAAAAACCTATTGAAAGAAATCAAAAGCGTGCAGACTGCCAGGCGGGAGGCAAAAGACCAATTGAGTGACTCTCTCTCTCCACTCTCTGTGCTCGCCCTCTCTCGTTCACTCGCTCGCTCGCTCACTCGTGCCGTCTCTTCGAGTGCAAATGCTCGTCTGCACGCTCGGCTCGTGTGGCGACGGCGACGGCAGTGCTTCGTGTTCGCCGCTAACCGACAAACATCGTGTGCATGGCTTCAATACATATATAACATTTTTTTTTGTATTTGTTCGTTTTCGTTTTTGTTTTTTCGGGGTTGTCGACGCTGCGACTCGTCCACTGTTGTTCAGTCATCAACTGAATTCGTGACTGGCAACGTCGCCTCTGTGTGTGCCGCCGCCAGTGTCCGAGTGTGTGTTTGTTGTTTGTGTGTGGACTGACTGTTGACTGAGTTGTAACTGTAACTGAGTTCTTAAGCAGCTCATCGAACCAATTGCGAACAGCGAACTGCGAATCACGAAACACGAATCACAACAGCCACAGCAACAGCAACAGCACCCAGCGAAACAGTTACAAAGCAAAGCTACATTTTATTTATAAACAACAACAAACAACAAATGCAAGAAGCAGCATCAATCTAACTGCTAACAAAACATAAATTTTTTTGAGTAATTTTTTTTTTGACAACAAATCTGAAACAAGCAAAAATACACAATAAATTGAATATATATATTACAAATAAATATATATATTAATTGTAAAAGAATAAGAAGGCAAAAATAAAAGTAAATAAATGTGTGCGCGTGTGTTCAGTGTAAACAACAACAACAACAGAGTGAAACAACAACAATAACAACAACGACTGCAGCACCAGCAATATCAGCAACAGCAGCAACAATAACGGCAGCAACATGCAACAGCAACAGCAACAGCAGCAGCAGCAGCAACAACAGCAACAACAATTGCAAAGTCAGCCAAATCCAATCAGAATTTTGACTTGGCTTTAACTTTGAATGCAGCTCACAACAAATGGCAACATTTTGTTGAAGCCGACGCCAATTGTTGCAACAACGACAACCACAACAACAACAACATCAGCAAACAACAACAAAAGCGCGCGTGTGTGTGTGTCTATGTGTATGCAGGTGTTTATGTGTGTGTGTGTCAAGACACAACATAGCCAATGCAACAACAACAACAACAACGATAACAACGACAACAAATCAAAAAATTAAACAAGAAAAATTTTAATAAAAGTTTATGAATTTTTTTGAGCACGTAAAACCAAAAGCAAAACAACAACAACAACAAAGTGTCTGTGTGAGTGTGTGTCAGTGTGAATGTGTCTTAACTCTAAACTAACAACAATAGCGACAACAACCAATTAGTTAACAATACTAACCAAAAGAATTGAAAGAAGAAGAAGAAGAAGAACAAACGCAAAAGGATTGAATTGCTGTTGCAAGGCTGCTCCAAGTCTGTCTCTCGATGCCTCGACAAATGCCGCAACAGCAGCAGCAGCAACAGCAGCAACAGCAGCAGCAGCAGCAGCAGCAATAGTAAACAAAACAACCAACAAACAACAACAATTCAAACAGACAGCCCACGAATGCAGCCAACATTGCCACAAGCCGCTGGGACAGCCGATATGGATCTGACGGCTGTTCAATCAATCAACGATTGGTTTTTCAAAAAGGAGCAAATTTATTTATTGGCACAATTTTGGCAACAGGTAAGCCCCAGCTCGATTACAATTGGCCCCAGCGCCACCTCAGCCAGTGTTGTCCAAATGTTGCAAGTGTGTGTTGCAAGTGTTTCCATCAGAAGTTTAACTGAATATATATGCTTGATATACATATGTATATGCACTACAATATATAGGTAGAGTTATGTGAACAGATTCTCCAGTGTTGTCAAGTGCTCAATGCTGGCTCATATATGGGCTTGAGTTAATACTATACTACTAGCCGATTCTCCATGTGGCAAGTGTGTGAAGTTGTTTTCCCTTAACTGAAAATCTATTTTGATATTCTAAATGTATATACATATATTATATATAGAGTTGCCTAGTTACATGTCTCTATATATATATATTTACATATATGCGCTGCTTAGATATATATATTTAAATGTAATTTAGTGTTGCAAAAGTCTCGAGAACAAAGTCTTTGTTCATAGATCAATAATTCCGGTGAAAATCTATCAAGTTAAGAACTTGAGAACTAAGCAAAATGTTGGAGCGCTATTATTTAGATATATTTTATATATTGTGTTATATGTTTATCATATACATATATGCATATACATATATATAAATATATATACATATATGTTTAGCTATCATTTGGGTATTTCACTTAGGCACTTGCTCTAGAATTTCTAAGCTAAGCTAAGCTTCTAAGTTCTTTCCCAAGTTACAATGAGTTCATACAAATTAACAGAGAATATTTTAGAGATATTTTAGAAATTTTTATAGAAATATTTTAGAAATATTTTAGAAATATTTAGAACATAATATCAAAAAATAAAAAAAAATATCAAAAAATAAAAATGTAATGGGAAAAACTCTTTGTAGACAATTTAGAGATATTAAACACATGGGCAAATATTTTGGTTTTTATAAATAAGAACATATATTTAAAAAAAAAAATTGTCTGTTTATTTCATAAATGACAACAAAAATAATTTATAAAGAAGAACAAACATATTCGCCCATTTATTAAAACTTAATAGGTTTTCCAAATAAGCAAATAAATTTAAAAACAATTTAAAGTGAATTTTTAGCTTATTTGAATTTAATGAATATTTATTTTAAGTTAACTAATAATCAATTAATATTTTTAAATTTCATATATTTGTTATATGAATTCTTCTAATATTACATGACAATATGCCTACGTATTATTATATTATAGTATAGTGCATATATGATATATTTTAATATTTATTTATCATTTTATGGCCGCAATCTAATCATTAACTAATTAATTAAGTTCATAAATATTTATATGTATTTATTTGTATTTATATATTTAAATTGAATTGAAATTTCTGTCAGCTGCAATGAAAACTAAAATGGTTTATAAAATTCAAGTATAAACTATTGAATAGTAATAGAAATTTCTAAATTTAGATTAAAATGAAAAATTAATAAATTTATTAAATAAATTATAATATAATAAATCAAATATATAATAAATAAATATACATATATATCAAAAAATGAATAGCAATCATAAATAAATATAATATATAAATAATTATATTTTTCATTTACTGCTCAATTTATTTAGTTTGCAAATATTTCTAGTCAATATATGTATATTTTTTTTTATTTATAGATTTTTTGTTTCTAATTTAAGCTCACTAGAATTTGATAAAGCGCTCATCGAATTACCAACTGTTAGGCTTTTTAACCACCTGTGACATAATTGACAAGTGCAACAAGAAACGAAACAAATATACAAACATACATACATACATACATACATGGTTATATATTTGTATATATATATATTTATATGCGGGGCAAATACGTGCAAAACTCCCACACTTAGCTGTAAACAAAACAAACAATATGAAAATTATTTGCAATGCAATTTTCCGTTTTCCATTTTTTTCATTTTTCATTTGTTTTTGCGCTTTGTGTTTTTGTAATTCATCTGCAACTAATTGAGTTTGCGTGTCTGTGCCAATTGTTGTTTTTTTATTGATTTCTGAAAATTTGTTTACAAAATGTAACAACAACAACAACAGCAACAGCAACAACAATAACAATTTTCGGCTTGAATTGTTTTTGGTTTTCTTTAAGCGAACTTTAGCTGATCGCTGCTAATGGCCAGCCAACACACACACACACACACACACACACACAGATCAGCAGCCTCTTCAACAGCATCATCATTATCATCAGCTCACTAATGATGATGATGATGATGATGATGATTATGAATTGCAGCCAGACGACAAATTTTTGGCCAAATGCCAAAACTTTGCAACTCCAGCAAAGACAACAACAAGTTGGCAGACAGCAAAGACATGCATACATATATGTATATATATATATATATATATATATATATGTGCATATGCATCTATACATCTATATATCCATCTATCTATATCCATCTATATCTATATCTTAATTGGAGTTTGTCTGCCTTCTAATTGGATGCAGCATGAAATCGAATAAAAATCTGAAGCCAGCTGCAGTGGCAAATGTTGCAAGCATTATGACTGCAAACACACACACACACAGTTGCACGCACATATAACATTCGCAGAATGCAACAACAAGTAGAAGAAGAAGAAGAAGCAGCTAAAGAAATTCTTAGAAAATATCTTTGCAATTAATTTACATTGACGGCGACGAGTCGCTAAATCGTCATACATACATACATACATACATACATATATATAGTTAGAATATATATAGTGAATGACTAGGCATACTGCTTAACTAGTTAATGTACATACATACATACATCTATGTATATTTCTCCAACTGTCTATATCGGCAATTTATGTCGATATGATTTGCCGTCGGAATTTGCTTCAATTTTCTTTTATTTTCTTTTTTTTTGCATGCTTGCATGAAATTGAATACAAATGGAAATATTTATGAATACACAGCTAAACAGATATGTGTATGTAAATCTGATATACATATACATACATATGTATATATCTTCTCCATCTGTCTGCAACTCTGCTAGGATCCGTGTTGATCTATGCGATCTGCAATTAGTGCAGCGGCGAGGCGCAATCAATAAAACTTAAATAAGCAAAACCAATTGGGGCTGCCACGCCCCGTTTTATGGCAGGCATTGCCAAGTGCTGCCAAGTGTTCTAGCATATAGAGCATAGTGCACTCTAACCGAAGTTCCTAAGGTACTTGGCCTAAGCACAATGAAAATAAAACAAAAAAATAAAAAAATAAAATTAAATAATACTGATTGAAATACATAATTAAAATAAATAAATATGTTCAAAATATAATATTAATACAAATCAAAATTATTTAAATATATTATCAAAATAAATAAATATAATTTATATATATTATTAAAATAAATAAAATTTTTTAAAATTATTTTATTGAATTAAAATTAAAACAAATTGAAATTATTTCCCATTTTAAATGAATTAAAGCTATTATTAGCATTACAAATATTATTTTATTTATTGTTTTGTATTAATTTCATATTTATTTATTTATTTTTAATTTGTAATATATTCGAACTTTAATTTAATTGATATTTTATATAAGATAATCTATATTATTCTCATTATTTATTTATCATTTGTTTATTTTTTATAATTTATTTTAGCTCTAATTGAATAGAAAAAATAATTATTTCTATATAAATTCGCTAAATTAAGAACTAAAAAGTATATTTATTATTTAAATTTTACTAAATATGAAAAAAAAGAAATATTTATCTTTTACATATGAAATCAAAAATATTTTAGATTATTATATAGTTAACATATTTTTTCTTTAGCTTAAAATAACACAATAAAATTGTTACTTAAAGTGCAATTCTGCTTTATATTTTAGTTTGGGTTAAGTAAAAATAAACTAGAGTTTTGAATTGCTTTTCGCTAGCTCCAAAGGGTATACAAAGTAATTTTGAAAAATCTTTTCTTGCGCTCGCTTCATTTTGTTAGTTTTTCGATCGATTCGCAGAATTTTGGAGCGCAGCGAGCGCTGTTAACGAGCATTTGATTTGTTATTAATGGCAGCTGCTGGGTGAAAAAAAAAAAATTAAAAAAAAAAATAAAAACTATAAATAATAATAACAAAATGAGATGTGTATGAAGAATCGAGGCAAAAACTAAGTAACTTGGTCAAAGAAGATGATGAAGAAGACAGAGCTATAGACATAGGTGTGTGTATGTGTGTGTGAGTGTGTGTGTGTGTATGTGTGTGTGAGGCAATTAGACACAGATCGATTTCAAGTGTGATCCAAAGCTGAGTTTGAAGTAGGAGTTGGAAGTGCGCTCAGTGTATATATATATTGATATATATATATATGTGTGTGCGTGTGTGTGTTGGCGTGTATTGAAGTGATCTCATCGGCAAATTCAACAAGATCTTAGCTTAATTTTTTGGGCTTATCAGCGATAAGAGCGCTCGAGTGTTGCCATAAGTAGACGAAAATCTGAGCCCATAAATATCATTGACAAGCCAAATTGTGTAATCATAAATTAACGAGGCTGAGGCGGTAGTGCGAGCGAGACAGCTGTCAGCAGTTAAACATATTCATTTGTAAGGCCAAAAATAGAAGTTCATTAAATAATTAACAGACAGCAGAAAGCAAATAAAACCAAGTTAACAAGAGCAACAACAACAACAACAACAACAACAACAGCGACAACAACAACAACAGCGACAGCTGTCCAAATTGCGCCAAGTCTAGCCCGCGCTCTCTTTCTCCTACTCCCCCGCCTCGCTCTCTCCCTCTCTCTCTCTCTCTCTCTCTCTTTCGCTCTCTCTCTGTGTCAACTTCTTGGACTTTCAAGTACACACGCCATCATCATCTATATAAATTGGCACCAATTCGTAAAGCCATCGAAGACATCAACAACAAATTGCCAGATTAGCACAAATTATAAAATCATATAATACACACATACACACATAGAACTACCCATACATATATATATATATATATAACTAGCGCGCAATCATTTCCGTATTTTCGATTCGCAAAGCAATACAAAAGAAAAACCCAAATTCAAAAGTTAAATAGTAAAAAAAACAACAACAAAAAACACAACAAAAAATCGAAAACCCGGTCGCAATGCAATCTATAAACTTGACCCATTTGAATTTGGTAAAAAGAAGAAGCTGCTCTCATTTGACTAAGCAAAAAAAGAAAAACTTTGGTCGATTTTCATGATTTTCGTGATTTTTGCTGACTGAAATGAAAAAATATAAATAAATAAAATAAATAATATTAAAAAAAAAAAGAGAACTGCAGAGCTAGAGACAAGCGTCTATGCACGACTTATATATACGCTGTAAGCTGAGGTTTCAAAACTATTCGAAGCAGCAAAAGAAAGTCTAGAGATTTTTTGTTTAATTTCCTAAGTAAATCTAGTTAATTAATTAATTTTTCATATTCATTTCTTTAAAGTTCTTGCATTTGTTGTACAAATACTTAAATTATTTATGCCCACACGTGAGTGCACCTCACATCAATAAGATATGCTTGGGCTCTATATGATATGATATATGAGTAGAGAGATCTGTAGATATATGTATATTATTCATGTCGCTTTGCTGTCCTTTTTTAATTGCCGAAATGCATTTGAGTTTGGCTTTTCGTTTATTTGATATCATTTCTGTTTTTTTTCAATTTAAATTTTTTGTCATTCGGGATTTTTGTTTTTTTTCTTTTCTATTTTTAATTTTTTGGGTATTTTTTTGAGGGGGGGATATTAATCAAATCGAAACCGGTTCGAGAGCTCCTGCATCAGCTACCACCATCGACACCATTGACACCACCACCACCACCACTAGCACCACTGGCACCACCGACTTTGGTGTTTGATAGTTTTAAAAGTTTATTTCAAATATGGCGGTCGCTGGGATAAGTTCCGAAAAGCCATTTGCATATGCCCTAAATGAGCAGCAGCAATCACAAGGGTTGTCCTGCATGCTTAAGCTATTAGATACACACACACACACACACACACACACACAGATACGCAGATAAACAGTTATAGATAGAGATTGAGATCGACGGCAGCAGCGTGTGTCATATAATTTTTAGCGTTTTAAGTGCAATTTACGGCGGCCCGGGCCAAGCAGCCGGCGAGCAGCTAATGAGTCAGCCCAAGGGTTAAAAATCACACAAAAAAAAAAAAAGAAAAAAAAAACACCCACACAAAGAGACATACATATATACATATAGATATATATATTAGCTGACACGAATCGAATTGAAACGAAGCGAAGCTGAATATTGCTCGCTGTTTTATAGTTGTAGAAAAAGCAAAAACAAAACACATATACATACACACACACATATATATATACACACACACACATACACACAGCGACATACACATTTTGAAACGCTCAATCGCTCGATCGCTGGAGATATGTTAATATAATTAAATTAATTTGTCAGCACGGAAATTAAAAACCACGCAGCCTCTGCCAACAACAACAACAACAACAACATGTGTATCTATAACAGCGACAAAAAAAAAAACAAAAAGAACTGAAAATCGAACAATTAAACTGGAAGACGCGGGGGCGAGGGAAAAACTTTGGCATGCCTCTAATAATGTGAAATAAAAAATCATTTGAACAAAAAATTATTATTAAAAATTGAGTTCATGAACCATGTGTGTGTGTGTGTGTGTGTGTGTGCGATAACTTGCCTGACTCTTGATCAATTTTTATTATTATGATTATTACCATTATTTGTGCACTGTTGTATTTGTTGCTTTTCCGGTTAGCTAGACGCGACTCGCATCGACTCGCCTCGGCTTGGCTTGGCTCGACTATTAATTATTAATAGCTCTGGCCCCGGCTAATTGAAGCATTTGCCTGTCCGGTCAATCCAATCCAATATGAAATGACAGCTCGATGCGATCATATCTGCTGCAGCATGTTAAGCATGTCCAAATAAAGAGAGAGAGGGAGAGAGAGAGAGAGGAACTAAAACTAAACAGAAATATGGTATATCGATTAATCGATCAGCGAGCGAGCGAGCGTGGTGTTGTGTGTGAAGTAGAGCAGATGTAGATCAGACTCTGTGACTAGGCAATTGATTTGATCAATAAATTATCGATTTATCGCTATCGATAAGTGTTTAATGCTTAGTCTGAGCTATGTTAGTTACCTTTGCACTCCAAAGGTCCTCATATAAATTGCACTAAAGTGTTATCGATGAAATATGCATATAACTCAAAGTTATCGATAACTATTTATCGATAAATGGGTATACATTCAGTCTAAGCTAACTCAAGTTGCTTACATTTTACATGCTCTTCGCTTATCGCTCTTTTGTGATATCGATAACTTTCGAAAAAGTTATCGAAAGCATTGTTAGCTACTTGATGCGTGCTTAATCTCATTGTCATTGTCATTGCTCATCATTATTTTCACATCTATAGCCAAAAATAAAGGCACACAAAGAGCTGAATGGGTGGGAGGCCGAGACAAAGAGAGGGCGAACGGGAAAGAGGAAGAGAACTAACTGAATGCTTATGGAGTTGAAAAGGAGATTCAACGGCTTTTGTGTGTACAACTTAATAACAACTAATTGTCTTTTTATATGCAAGCTGAATACATATAAATAAATATAGCTACCTCTGTATGCGTGTGTGTGTGTGTGTGTGCGTGTGTGTGCAACTGCAAACCTGTCTTGAAAATCTTTTTAGCTGCCGCCGCCTGCTTGCCCCATTCTTAACAATATTTCAGTCGACGGCCGCAACGAGCGAGCGAGCGAGCGAGCGAGCCACGTCTTTCATCTTCAGTTGTCAGTAATTTGTGCAGCTCAATATATCAGTCGATATCTTATGAGTTTTTAATTTCAGGCTGTGCTCTCTCTGTCTCCCCCCCCCTCTCTCTCTCGCTCTCTCGTTCTCTCTCTGTCTATCTGTCTGGCAGGCATTCTGTATGCCTGGCCATCAATTTGATTTCCTACACACAGTTTTTCCAGCTGCCTGAAAAGGACAAATCGTTCACTCAACCGCTCGCCGAGGATATTGAATAAAATATCATTTTGTGCACGCCCCTTTAAAGAGCAACACTGAAACCAAAAAACAAAAAACAAAAAATAAAACGAAATAAAAAATAATAATAATAAAAAAACATAAAACAACAACAAACATAAAGCGAGAGATCCTCTAGACAGCGCTGATGATGATGAGTTTTGAGTGCTGTTGGTCCGTCCAACTTGTTGTTGTTGTTGTTGCTGTTGTTGTTGTTGGCTCTCGGTTTGTGCGTATTGGCAACATTTGTGATCGATACACGATGCTAAAGTTCCAACAGAATCAGCACCCAACTTACCTACCTCCCTTCCCCTACCCCTCCCCCACCGCAACCCGCCTCAACGGCGCAAAGAGCCCCGCTCTGGGCTGCTCGCTTGAATAATGACCAACGCCCGAGGAGCGCACATTAAAAAGGAATCATCATTATTGGCAGCTCGGTGGGGGGATCAAGGATTACCCATATACATATACAGACATATATGTATATATAGAGGCCCCGTACAGCCATTAAGGCACAGCACTGTGCGCAAATATCTTGCACTGACTGTCTCGCTGTCTCTCTGTCTCTCTGGCTGTCTCCTTATCTGCCCATTGCTGCATTCCATTTCATGTCATTCCGTTTGCATATTATTTGCGCTCCCCATCACTTTCTTCTCCTTCTCCTTCCCCTTCTTCTTCTTCTTGATTTTTAGTTGCAATTTTTAGCTATTTTCAGCTTTTCTCGCTTTTCAATTTTGCATGAAAATCATTTGCGCACAGTTTTACAGCCGCCCGCGTTGCGTTGTCGTGTTTTTACAATTTTTTATTGATGTTTTAATTAAGTTGTTGCCTTTGTGAACCGCCCTCGCCACCCTCGCCACCCCCTAGGCCCCACCCCACAAAATGTGCATTCCTATATGTACCTATACATATATACATACATATAAATATATATGTATTGCCGTATCAAAATTTAGTTTTCCCTATGCAAGCTCGCAGCTGTAGCTTCCTTTAGCCTCTCTCCCTCTCTCTCTCTCTCGCTCTCTCTCTCTGTCTCTCCCTCACTCTTTCGCTCTGTCTTGTTTTTATTATTTTTGGCACGACATGAAAATTAGTTTAGAATATAATTTGCTTTGACTTTGAGTGCTTGTTGCGATTTGCAATACTTTTTCCATTATTTTCGGGGGGTTTTTTTTTCTTTTTTTGCTTCCTAAATTTTATATTTTATTTATTTATTTTGTGTTTAGTTTGAGTGCTGTATTTGATGTTATAGACAAATTTTAGTCAAGAGTTAACAATCTGAGAGCAGTTTTTAAATGGAAAGATAGATGGAACTATATGAGATAGTTGTACAAGAGATAGTTATAATAATACAGGTGGATAGATAGTTGAGATAGATATGATCTATACCATATCATGATGATATCATATGCCAGATGATAGCTAGTAAAGATAGATATAGTATAGATAATATGGTATAGATAGATAGATGAAATAGTATAGATAGATATGGTTAAGATTCACAGATTTGTATAGTATATATAGATAAAAGATAGATGTAGAAAGAATAGATGGAAATAGTATAGACTGATAGGGGATAGATAGATCTAAGAACTAGTTTAGATTGATAGGGCATAGATAGATCTAAGAACTCTTATCGCATTATTGCCCTCTATCAGTACTTGAAGAAACTATTAGAGCCAGCTTCTCTTAAATTAACGACTTTCAGGTTTTAGCTATAAATAGGCCAAATCATAGCTAGTTTTCTAGCAACTTCTCGACTTGAATGCTAATTCAATTTGAGTAAAGTTCACTTCAATTATTTCTTTGTCAAATTTCAATAGTTTGACATTGAAACAGAGAGGGAGAGGGAGATATAGTGCCAGAGAGAGAGAGGGAATACGTTTAGAAGTTGTGCGAACTAAGCCAATTTGCAGCTGGTTTGTGTATCACACATTTGGGGCATGCAATTTGTTGATGTTGCCCATTTGTGGTCACCTGGCTGCGCGCTTCTTTTCCTCTTCGGTTTGCTCTTTATCAGAGTGTCAAATTGTTGCTCGAAGCATATCTCATGTCTCAGCTGAAAACGAAACTGAACGAAACCAAACCAAACGAAACGAAATGACGCGAAATCGTAAAACTTGTTTCTATCTGTTACGTCGATCTGTCAAGCTGAGCTAAGAGCGAAGAGCTAAGAGCTGAGAGAGGTTTCAGCGTTCGATTTCAGGTACTATTTGTGATAATCAAATCTACGGCCTGGCGCGTCCTGCTCCTCATTGACCGGTTCAGTGGGGTTGAACTGGACGGGTTCTTCAAAGGGTTCATCAGCAGCAGCAGCCGCAGCAGCCAGGGGAGGTTGCATTACCATTGCTTAAGGGTTTCTCAACAACAACAACAATAACTAGGTTTGTCTCTATTTCTCAGTTTATCAGCTTCGCACTTTGTCAGTTTGTCAGTCTGTCAATTGTCTGTGCGCCATAATTTATCAGTCGTATGCAAATGAGTTTGATTTATTCAATGAGCTGCGCACAATTTTATTTTATGCCCATTAGCCTGGAATACAACTAATTTTTTTCTTCCATACACATTTGCCGGTTTTTAATTTTTTCATTTTTTTTGGGAGGGAAATTAAAAAAACACGACCCTTTTTTTTTGGTAGTTTTTTGCTGGTAATTCTAGCCAGATATAGGTATATATATATGCATAGGTATATACATATATGTGTATCTGTATCTGTACAGCTGTTAGATAGTTCTCTGCTTTTTTTTCTCGTGGACTTTGCTGCGCCTCATTGCGACGCAACAGACGTAAAAATATTAAAATGAGAGTGGAGTAAAAAAAACAACAAAAAACACACTCACAGAAACTATATAAATCTAAAATATATCTACGGCATATGCGCGATCATTGACAGCGCAGCAGAGGGAGCGCATGTAAAATAAAAACATATTTATGTGTGCTGTTTGTTCCTGCCTCTGCGTGTGTGTGTGTGTGTTCGCCCCACTCAATCATAAAGCATTGGCAGGCGTAAATCAAATCAAGTAGCAATGCAGCAGCAGCAGCAGCAGCAGGCAAGACAGCAACAGTTGCCTCTCGCCTCCTGCTGCATGTTGCACGCACAGACGCTCAGACAATGATTAAGTAGGCAAAATGCGCTACTTACCCCGCGCCTACACACACACACATAACACTGTCTTGCCCTCTCTCTGTCTCACTCGCACTCTGTGCCCATTCCCATAGCCATTCCGATTCCCATTCCCATTCCCATTCCCGTTGTTGTGGCATTTTTCCCCCTTTTATGTTTTTAATTATTACCGTACGGCATTTGGCGGCAGCTTGACTAAAAATCACACACACAAGCACACTTAGTATACATATAAATACATGTATGTATGTGTGTATATATGCAAGAAGAAGCAGCAGCAGCAGCAGCAGCAGCAGCATAACAAAACTTTGCATCGCATATCAGCAACAACTTGTGCGGAACTCGCGTGGAGTCGCCATGTCTCGATGTCTCGATGTCATATCCAGTCGCTGGCATTCATCTACCAGCTCCATTTCCAGCTGTCTGTCTCAGTCCTTGACAAACAAGTGTGCGTGTGCGAGTGTGTGTGTGTGTGTGACATGCAACACTATTGATCTCTTAAGCAACATCAACAATTTGCACTTAAGACTTTCAGAATTCTTGGTAAATTCTTGGCATATGATACATATTGATCTCCCCTAAAGATCACTAAGTTGTCGCCAAGAGATTCTCAAAAGATGTGACTAAACGATCGCTGTAGCTTAACTAGATCCTATAATTACACTCGAATAGCGCCAAATATTGATCGTCCCACTGATCTTGCTAGAGTTTTCGACTTTAGTTCTCATGGAACTGAGCGAGAACGTAAGCGAGAGACAAACCTCTTCACATTCAAATTGCATTATGAAATGTGCAGTCGACTCTTAAAGCTCGATCGTTAGACAACCCATAGATCGCATCTGACTACTGAAGTGATCGTTGAAGTAAAATATTTGAAGTGTTTCGATTTACAACAGAAGCGAACTCTACTAAGAAACAGCAATTGAGGCACTGCAGCCAGAGATTGATCAGTTCGGTTTGGTACGGATCGAAACGGATCGTCAGATGATAATATAAAGCAACGCCTACATACATGTGTGTATGCACAAAACAAGAAATTCTCACACAAAAGACACAACAACAACAACAGCAACGACAATGAGGGGCAACAGAAAAGCCCAGTAAACGGATCACTTTGCTTTCCACACAATTTTTCGTTGATGTTGCTGCTGCTGCTGCTGCTGATGATGATGATCATCATCACCGTCATCATTTGGTTTGATCATCGTGATCATGATAAACTGCTGACGCTGCTTTTTGAAGTATGGACGACAAGTTCTTTGACGCTCAGCTCTTGTATTCAATGGCAGCAAAATGATGCTTAAAACATATATGAATTATTATATAGATCAGCTGCATAGACGACACTACTTGAGCGAAACAAAATGCTTTGCTTGCCCCTCAACCCCGTCCCTACACCCCTTCCCTATAGTCTACTGTTTGCTCTTGTCATTTACTAAATACTTTTGCTTGCCCGGGCAGCAGCAACTGCCGAGCGATCAATGTGATCAATCGCGCTTCAATTTTTCTTAAAAGAGCGAGAGAGAGAGAGAGAGAGAGAGAAGAGACAGAAGAGATCTCTTGTAGATCATCTGATGGGGTTTCTTCAAAGTTTTTTTTTTTTCTGCTGCTGCTGCTGCTGCTGTCTGTATTTGTTGTTGTTGTCTTCTATATATTTTTTGATTTTGGTATTTCTGTTTTGTCGTTTCGGTTTTTTGTTGTTTTCATCTTCAACTGCTGCTGCTGCTGCTGCTGTTTTTTTTTTTCGTCAGCGGAAATCTTTTGTGTGTGTGGCTCAAGTGGTTATTGTTGTTGTTGTTGTTGCTGTATTATTAGCTAGTTCAATTTTTGTTTTTTGGTTGCGGGTGTGTGCGGGCGGCCTCCAACAAGTGGCAGTTGAACGCCGCTAAGTAGCTCCGATAATGCCAGCGCATAATGCCACAAAAGTTCCCCCCTAATATAATTGAGTGTCAATTATACACACACTCACTCACTCGCCCTCTCTCTCTCTCCCTCTCTCCCTCTCCTGCTCGCACACCCATTCGGTTAGTGCGTCTTTGGTGTTACTCGATGTCAGCTGTTGAAAATATTAGAGGAAAATTATAGGCGTAAATATTATGCATTTTCTTGCATGCGGCGTGTCTCGCGGGTAGCTGAGAACATATATAAAAAAAACACACACACACTCTCACACATATTTTAATGTGTTTTGTGTTGGTGCGACAGGCGGCTCTCAAGCGCCTCCATTATTAATTTATGAGCTCGACAAGGCGGGGAACAAAAATCGAGCAGTTCTTTGAGAGACGTGCAGCAAAATGCGCATATGCATAAAATCTAGATACGCATCTATATGCATATGGGAAAGTCTACAAATTCTACAGCATATGTGACTTGAATGCAAATTGGCAGCATCTACACAAGTCTCCAAAGACTTAAGACGCTGTGGCGCTTGCATAGCGATTTCTCAAAAAGTCTCCAAACTCTCCACAAGCAATTCTAAATTGATATAGTGAAAGAAAACTCTTTCTTTCTCAAACTCTACACATTCTACAAACTCTCCATAAAAATCTACAAAATTGCTTGCTGAAATATGCGAAACCTACAAACTCTACACCAATTTACATGCAATTGCAGGCATAGCTCAATTGACTTGCAGTCTACAAACTCTACATAAAGCTCTACACAAAATTTTACTCGAAAGTCTACACTCAAACTTTATACAAAACTCTACCCAAAAGCCTGCACAAAACTCTACATAGAACTCTCCATAAAATTCTACACACAAACTCTACACTAATAACTATGACCAGCTATGATCAGTAATGCAGAGCGCAACAAAGAAAATTCGTTGCAGTTGCACTCAAATCACGGTCTACCACAACTCTACAAAGTCTCCACAAACTCTACATGACGCTCAGTCGCCAGCTTAAACGATGCATAGAAATGTGCTGAGCGGCGCATTTATTGCATTACATGATCCGATTAAACTCTACAACAAAGTCTACACAAAAACTCTCCGCTGGCCAAAATGCGAATAGAGAGGGAGAGAGGGAGAGGGAGAGCGACAAGTGCAGCGGCTGCACACAATGCAGAACATGTGTAAACATGCATAACCACAAATTGCACTTGCTTGGCAGCCATCGCCGTCCACTTGGGACGGGTGCAACTGCAACTGCTGCCACTGGGGGCATTGTGGAACAGCAGGCTAATAAAAATGTTCGCTTCTGCCATATCGAACGACATAAAAACTGATCGACAACGACAAATATAACTCGGCGACGGCGACGGTGACAGTGTGGGCGGGGGCGGTGCAGGGTGTGGGAGTGGGAGAGGGATAGGCGGGAAGTGGGACTCTTATATTCATATTATATTCTTAATTTTTGTTGTTGTGGGGTTTTTGTTTTTGTTTTTGGGGGGGCTGCCGGGCGGCAGAAAATAATGTCCACAACTTGCTGCCTGTCTGAGTTTTGCTTTGCTCTTTGGTGTTGTTGTAAATTTTAATGATCTGTCATTTCGATTTATTTTATTTTATTTTCGAACACAACAACACGAACGAAATCACACACACAGCGAGAGAGACAAAAGCAGGGAAGTGGGCAACAGTGAGGGGCAGTGAGCGGCGCGGGGCGGGGCGGGGCGGTACGCTCGATAGCTCGTTCGATAGCCGAGCCACAGCCACATCATAGAGCGCACGTCAGCTGCATATTAAATTAAAAGGTATTATATCGTACTAAATATACGTATATCAAAGGAGAAAGGCAGCCAGCGAGACAGACAGAGATGGGGGGAGAGCGAGAGCGAGAGTGAGGGTGAGACAGATAGCTGTGACAAAAAAAAAAATTAAAGCGAACGAGACAATCCCACAGTTCGATCAAAAATATCCAACACACATCGATAGAATTTGAATTTGAATTTGAATTCGAAAATGAAAATAAATTTGAAACCAAGTTCTCAGTTGAATTTGGCATAGTTTCATCTAGGTGGGTGGAGTGAGTGCGGTGCTGCGGTGGGTGGTGGCGGCGGGTCTGGCGGCTAGGCCCCATTGTGTGTTGCTGGGAACTAGAGCGCATTGCTGCCATTGTGCAAGTGTGTGACACACACACACACACACACACACACACACACATGCACATATACATATTCTTGTGTGGCTTTTAATTTATTTGTTTTTTTGATTTCACAATATTTCGATCGACCAAGAAAATAAATTTTACCACATAAATTTGGCTTTTTTTTAAATTTTTATTTATTTATTTTGTTGTTGTTGTTGCTGCTTTTGGCCGAGTATAAAAATTTATTGAAAATCTGCCATGAGACACGGCGCAAAACAAAAGAACGCAACGTTGTCATAAAAACTTTTCATAAGTAGACCCGATTTCGTATTGCTCTAGGCTGGGCGGGCACCTCCCCCTCCACTGCTCGCCATCCACAGCCTCTTTAGCAAATTGCCCGGCTTATGTACTACATAAATAATATAATATATGTATATACTTATATATGTTATCTGTATATATGCACATACATATATATAGATCTGCTATTCGATTGCCTATTGGCACGTCCGTTCCGTCCGTCGCCCCGTCCCGCCTGCTGCGTGGGCGCTCATTGTCTTGTCAACTGGCTAATCCCCATTATATAGATGTTGCCACAGCGCGCACACATCCGTCCGCATATGTATGTATATATTATCAATTTTATGCTAATTTCTACTAAAAATATATTGGAATTTGTGTTAGTGCGTTGCCAGCTAATTTCCAATGCGAAATACAAATCGAAATGCTTAGCTCTGTCTTGCAGTAGTCATTCGTCATTGTTATCGGCGTTGCCACATGTTCACAAAGTCCACTCTAATGCATTCGCAATTAGCTTTCGCTGTCGATCTCTGCTCTATGCGCTAGACATGTATTTATGTATATTTATCATTCGCGTTGGCCCTGGCAACTACTTTTATATATCGTTAAACGTTTAATAGGCCATCAAAGCATATTAATGGCGTTTATCAGTGCCCACACACTAACAGATTTATGAGCCTCGCCCCCAGCGCCCTACCTACACACACTCACTCATACACCTCTTGAGTTAATGTGCCCCAATCATAATTTGCAAAAGCACTGATAATGCAGCCCTCTTAGGGATGGAGTCACACACACACACACACACACACACACACACACACATACAGTGGGAGAAAAACCCCTCGCTTGCTCCCCTTTAATTATGAAATAATGTCAAAAACGAAAGAGAACTCGCCCTCACTCGCTCTCCCCCTCTCTCTCTCTCTCACCCGCTTAGTCAAGGCAAAACTTTGCGCACTTTTAATTGCCTACAATTTTTGGTATGTGTGTGTGTGTGGCTAGTTATCGCTGCTGATTTCTATTGAATTTTCGCTCTGCCAAGGGTCGCTCCTGCTCGAAGTTGGAGGCAGCAGGAGACGGGCGCGAGCGATGGCTCGTTAAGCGAACTCTGATGGGCAACTCTCTAGCATTATGAAGTCATAATTTCTGTCATATCATGCGGACGCGTTCCACTGCCGATCGGCGGCTGTTGATAAGCCGGACCCGGGGTTTTTAACAGGAACTAGTCCACAGAGAGTGGGAGAGGTAGAGAGAGAGAGAGAGAGGGGGGGGGGATAGTGGTAGAGTGGGAGCGGGGTAGGGGCAGACGCACTTAAGTGGCTGTCAAGGCGCATAGTTCAAGTGTTTAATTTGAGACAGCGTTGCCAGACTGTCAGCTGCAGCAGCCACACACATAGTACACAAGTCATTAACCGACACACACACACACACACACACACACAGAGACGGAGACAGACACGCACGTAGACAGACTAATACACAGGCAGTTACAGTTATAGGCACATTAACATTGCGGCTGCTGCTGCTGTTGCTGTTGCTGTTGCTGCTGCTTTGTTGGCCAAAAACTATGCCAAAAACTTTCAAGGACATGTGCTGCATACACGCAACAGCCAAACACATGCGTTTTGCGGCTTTTTTGAGACGGCGACAGACAGACAGAGCGAGAGAGAGAGAGAGAGAGCGAGCTAGGAACTGCGCCTAAGTTGCGGCTGTGATTTTTGTTTTGCCTTTGCCGCAAAACGTGCGTAATTAAAAGTGCGTATGTGTGTGTGTGTGTGTGTGTGTGTGGGTTAACAACAGCTGCTGTTTAAGTCTTTAAACTACTAACACACACACACACACACAGGCAGCTGGCTTAAATGTATGCTATGAATATTCGCAGCGCATTTTAAACTGTTGCTTGTTGTCTTAAAGCACAGGCCTAGAGCTAGACAGAGCTATACATATATACATACATACATATGTATGTATGTGTGTGTAGAGTGGGTGCTAGTGAGAGAGTCGAGCAGTCGAGTCTCTGTCGCCATTTTTGAAGCTCAAGGACGTGGCTTACGTTTGTTGGCAGCCTTTTTAGCCAACTGCCTCTGCCATTGGCTAAGTTTAAGAAAGCCAAAGCGAAATGCCTTAAAAATATGCTCAACTGTGTGTGTGCGTGTGTGTGTGTGTGTGTGTGCTGGCTGCAATGTTGCCCCACTCTGTGTGTGGCAGGCAGTTTTTGCTACTAATTTTTGCTACTTTTGCTGCCAACTGCCAAAGGGGGCTCTCTCTATGTGTGTGTGTGTTTAATTGTGTATGTGTGTGTGTGTGTGTGTGTGTGTGCGCCTGACGCTCTGCTACACAAAACTTGACGTCGCTTTTGCCGCTTTTCTTTAAATTTAATTTCTTTTTGCTAGTTTTCCTTTCGTAGCGCTCTCCTTTTTGCCAACTCTCTCGCTCCCACTCGTCTCTCTCTCTCTGTCTCTGTCTCGCTCGCTCTGTGCTTGGCTGTCGTCTGCTTAGAATTTTCATTATTGTTTGTTGTCTGAGGTTAGTTTTTCACTGCCGACACTGGCGTCGGCGTCGGCATCGCCGCCGTCGTCGTCGCCGTCGTCGTCGTCCTCGCCTTTTGGCACAATTCTTCGGCTGTGCGCCGCCTTTTTACTGCCGGCTTTAATTAGAACATTTTGCCACACTGACTGCTGACAGTCTGTGCCGTAGTTGCTGTTGTTGTTGTTGCTTGTTGCTTGTTTTTTGGGGCAACAGTTGGGCAGCGCTTTAACCCAAATAAAGCAACTTCAAGGCCCACTCACAAACTGACTACATCTTCGTCTGCTTCTTCTTGCTCATCATCATCATCAGCTCGCACCCTCCCCCGTCGGCGCCCGGCTCGTCCTGCCTTTATAATCGCATTGAAAGTCTAGCGGCATCTGCCGCTTTTGGTCTAACCCTTGCGTTAAAGGCTCGAGCAGCGCTCTGCATGGGGGCTTCAAAGGGGTTCGCTTCTGTTGACTTAAATTTCACAATCCACAAATGCCAACACACACACACACACACACACACACTGAGACTGTGGCAGGCGCTGGGCGTGCGACCGGCACTCGACCAAAAAAATGTGCCACAAAATATGCGAGAGAGCGTCAAAGTTCAACTGCAAAGGGCACGTGGGACGGCTCTAAGTAGCCGATAAATTGCTCAACTGTTAATCGATTAATCTCAGTTTGTTTTACGCTTGACTAACTCATGTATTTCTTTGTCTCTTACAGGTATGTTTACTCTTCTACTCTCCCTCTTGACATGAACGACAGATCGTAAGTAATTTTATGTATATCGATAATTACCCATCGATGGTTTAAAAATTAGAAATGTTAAAGTTTTTATATTAAATACATGTGGGCATTCAAATTATATATATTTTTTATATATAATCGATAGTATACAGTAATCGATTATCGATTATCGATTGTTCAGATATAGTTTTTATAATCATTATATAAAATATATATATGTATGTGTAGGCAAAGGCAATCATATGCAACATTTATCGATTCTTTATAGTGTCATCATATATCGATAGCTATTTGACTTAAAATATTTATAAATGTATTTAGATAGCTAAATATGAACATTTAGCAATCAGTTGTACTTAATTATACTTCAATTATATATAAATAATTTCGATTATGCACAACATTTATCGATCTTCTTGTTTATTGAGCTTCTACTTTCCATTGTTTGCTCTCAACTGTTGCACACATGTGTTATCGATAAGTTCTCGCTACCTCCCTCTCTCTCTCTCACTCTCTCGCTCTATCCCCGCTCGCTCTCAGCTTGCCCCTCTGATAGCTCCCATCGCTTAATGGCTACAGTTTCCGCCCACCTTTGACATCATCGCAACAAACATGAGAACAAATTCGAATTCTTGTGTGTGTATGTGTGTGTGTGCGTTTTTTTGGCCTGACACCAAAAATAGATGTGTGTGAAGTTGCATGTTGCCTGATGATGATGATGAGCATGTCACAACAACAGCAATAACAACAACAACAAAATGCTGCCTTTAATTAGGCAGCGGCTGTGGCTGCGGCTGCGTCTGCGCAATGCGCGCAACCCCTGAAAAGGAAGTCGATCGGGAAACGCGATCAGAACGAAAAAACACACACACACACACACACAAATGTAGATATATGTACATATATGTATATACATATATTTATCATAATGTTGTGCATTAAGTCCACATTTTGATTTATATGCACGCCCGCGCATCTTTCGTTTTTTTTTTTTTTGGAGTCTTCGATTTGGTACAGTTTTGTGTCTGTTTCGCTGTTGTTGTTGTTGTTGTTGCTTTTTGTTGTTTTTCTCCTAAAAACGGTTCGCCTTATGCAAATCGTGAAACTGAGCTGAACTGAGAAATCAAATTAAAAACAAGCGAATGCATCATTTGCAATGATGCTCCGACTTCATTGTCAGCCAGCCCTTATAATGTGAGTGAGTGAGTGTGCAGCCCCTGAGCCCTCGGCTGTCGATCCGGCTGCCGCCCCTCCCACAATGGGACGACCACTCCGCATACGTATGCACATACATATATAGAGCAGGAGTCTCTGCCCCTACGGAGCATTTTTAATTTGAATTTCCGTTGAGCATAAAAATCTCATGTGGCGGGCATTACTGTGCGTGTGTGTGTGTGCGTGTGTGTGAGTGTGCCTAATAAATCTATAAAGTGGCAAACGCAAGTACACGCATTATTACTTTGATTTTTTATGATGAAAACAGGAAGCGAGACGAGATGATGACGACGACGACGACGACGACGACTGCGACTGCGACTGCGACTTCGTCGGGGGCTACCCACACACAGCAACTATAAAAATCTTCAGCTGAAGCTGAGGCTGAGACTGAGGCTGACTGTTCGACTTGTTTGCCTTTTGTTTTCATTGCGCTGATTGCTTTGATTTCGACTTCGACTACAACAACAACAACAACAGCAACTACAACGAACGAACTTCAACTGCGGCTTTGGACTTGGACTGTGATGCGGATGGCTTTCAATTTATTTTGGACTTCCGTTTGTTCTACATTGACATGGCAAGTCGAGTCGCTCCATTTGAACGCGTCTACAAATCGAATTCAATTAAGTGGCTTTCCGCTGCCACGTCCGCTGCGGCTCTAACTACCCAAACTGATTTACCAGTTAAACGCAACACTTTTTCTGTTGTCTGCCCCAGTCCCCTGCTACCCTGCCCCCTGCCCACTGCTGCTTCTTCTTCTTCTTCTTCTCATTTTGGCTACGCAATTGATCATACTAATGATTATTATCTGACTAACGACTAACTGGCCAGACGGCCAAAGAGATAGAGCGAAAGAGAGAGAGACAGAGAGAGCGGGAGTGAGAGCGAGAGAGAGATGTTGATGATTTAAGTCAACTTAGCTCGTGGAGCTTCTCATTGTGCGTTTGTTAAACACCGGATGTTTAGCTAAGATCGCAGATGAACGCACAAAAGGCACAAAAGCTAAGAAACATACAAATCAAATATACTATATATAGATATGTATGTGTGAGTGTGTGTGTTCAGATATAGTTGTTATATAAGAAACTTTGATTGCGACATACCAGAAAAAATTTTTAAAAATATCTAATTGAAATGCTCATTGAAAATAAATATACATATATATATTTATTTAGCTAAGATTGAAAAATATATATAAAATATATAAAACTTAATCAAAATAAATTTATAAAAAATATTACAAATATTTATAAGCATTTGTGAATATTTATTATAAATAAAAATTGTAGAATACGAAATTATCAAAGTATTTTTCGCGCAGTGCAGCTCATGTAAAACACTAAAATTTTATCAAAAAGGAAGAAGAAGAGGAAGAAACTACTCAAAATGCTTTTACTTATATAAGCAAAGCTTATGTGATTTTTTTTGCTCAGTGTACTTGTTACACTTGAAAATGAATTGCTAACAAATCATATAAAAACACGCACACAAAAGAGAAGAAACAGCAGCAGAAAGAGATAGAGAGAGAGAGAGAGAGAGAGAGAGAGAGCGGTAGCTAGTGCAAGTAATATGTAAAGAAGAGAAGGTAACATTTATTAAATAGAAGAAGAAGAAGCAGCAGAAGAAGAAGCAGAGCAAGCAATAGCAGAAGCAGCAGCAAAGGCGATTTATTGCTAGTGCATAGAATGCCAGCCACATAGCAATCCATATACACACACACACACACACTCACACACACACGCTAGCTGTATGTGTGTGTGTGTGTGCTCTCTATATACAAATGGCAGAAATCCTGCGCGCTCGAAAAAGAAATAAATTTTTCTTATATGCCGCGATTTTCTTCCTTCTTTTTTTTCCTCGTTTGCTGCTCGATTTTCATTTTAGCTAACGCGCGCAATCAAGTACAGGCAGCAGCCAGGCGCCCAGCCCCCAACCACTCCCACACACACACACACACACACACGCAGAGAGACAGACACTGAGAGCAGCAGCAGCAGCAGCAGCGACTCCCTAACAGTGCCCCTAACCACCCAACCACCCAACCACCCAGCCAGCTCTTGAGAGCTTTTCGCAATTTTTCCTGTCTTTTCTTTCACTTCTTCATTTCGCTTGTGTATTTATACATACATATATATATATGTATATGCGCATAGCTAGATATGTATGTGTATTCTCTCTTTTTACACATATTGAGAAATATCCTTGAATCGAAATATACGGCTCCTCCCACAGCCGGAGCCACCCAGCCAGAAAAATCTATACACATTCGACGAACGTCAGAAAGAAACAGCAGCCGGTCATAAAAAATAAAATGAAGAAGAAGAAGAAGAAGAGCGCAAAAAAAAAAGAAAACAGGAGACAGAAACCCGAAAGTGAAGATGAAATAAAATAAAGCAGCAGCAGCTGAATGGGAAGCAGCAGCAGCAGCAGCAGCAGCAGGGGCGCCGGCAGCGGGGGGCTGCTCCCAACTAGGGAGCAAAGATATAAAAAAAATAAAACGCCGACGACGACAACGACGACGACGACGAGGAGGAGGCAAAACAAAAAGGAAACCCGAACGAAACGAAACTCGGATAAAAATAGGGAGCGCATAAAAATTGGCAGCAGTTTGGGTCGGGCAGACAGCGTAGCAGACAAGCAAATCGCCCTGAACCCAACCCCTCCCCACCCCCTACGGCTGCCACTGGCCCGCCCCTGGTGCTGGCTGCTGCTACTGCTGCTTCTTCCGTACCGCCCAGCATTCGGCGCTCTTCTCACAGAGACAGCGACAGCGCAGCCAACAGCAGACGGCGAGGGAAGCTAGAGGGTTCGCCCGGCTGCTGCTGCCATCGTCTCGGTTAAAACGACAAATGTGAAAGGACATTGTCGTCGTCGTCGCCGTCGTCGTCATCGCCATCGTCGTCATCGTCATCGTCATCCTTCGTCCTGCACACAGACTTCTGCTCGTTGCGACGACGAGGACGAGGACGAGAACGTGAAGCAAGTTTACAATCAGGCTAGGCATAAGCCACCGCATTCGACGCTCTGAGTGCGTCGACACCGACTCCCAACTAGCCCCAGCCGAGCCCTGGCGCCCCCTTTGGCCCCTACCCGGCCCTGCCCCGCCCCGCCCAGCTCCTGGCCATAGTTCAGGTCAGGAACGTCGTCTGCCAACGAATGTTATTGGCAGCTCGCTCCGGCTGCATTTCTGTGGCATTTGCTGCAATTCGAGTCTAGCCAATCGATAGTTGTTGCCAGTTATCGATAGACATCGCAATCGATAGCTAGAGCTGAGAATTGAATGGCATCTGATGAAACTATGAGACGGGAATACATTCACTTATAAGTGAATTTATTTTTATTTTCAGCATTTTTGAGTTTTCTTTAGACCCTTAGAACATTTTTCTTAGCTGATCTGATATTATAGAATTTTAGAGTAATATTATGTATTTATTAATTTAAGTTTAGCTTTTCATGTGATATACATATAGAGCCTATTAGACAGGTCAAAATTATGAAATCGACAGAAAATAAAAATAAATTAGCAAGGTATCTTAATCTAAACTTATCGAAATCTAGATCTAGATCGGTATTAAAGCTTCTATTAATTTTGATAAAATTTAATTTAAATGCATATCAATTTAATAAGATATAATTTTATATTAACAAAATTCGAAATTCCATTTCCATTTAATTCACTAAATTTAAAGTGCTCTAACTTTTATTTAAGTATATTCTATAAATATTTATTTAATTTAAAATATTTAATAATCAAATGGAATTGTAATGCTCAATATGCAACTAAGAATCGCATAGAAAGGTCGTTGGCAATAATCAAAATGATTACAAACACAGACCACAACTAACTAAGCTATGTACCACACACACACGAACACAGTCACGCATATATATACACACATATATAAATATATACATACATCTTTATATATGTATATAAGCGGTAGGAGCCCTCTCGATGCGATGTTTGCCTCCTTTTAACGTATTTCTTTTATTTTTTGTTGCTGTTTTTTTTTCTTGTTTTGGTTTTCTTGCTGACGCGCCCCAATGTCCTGTTCCGAGTGTATGTATGGGTATGGGTGTGCGTGTGTGTGTGTGTGTGTGTGTAGGGCTCTATATGCTCCTGCCTGCTGGCATTTCGTACGTTTCGTTTCGTTTCGATTCGTTTGCTTCGGTATTTATCGACCAATGATATTGGAAATATGTCAGAGATGCGCACAAGTCGCTGCGCTCGGACCCCCCCCTCAAGACCCCGCCGCTGTAGAGCCACCCAGTGTATGCGCCCGGCCAGCCACCCAACGTGGTGCCGCTCCCTTCGCTCGGCGACCCCCGCCATCAACCCTTAACCCAACTCCTCTGACAGCCATGGCCACATAGAGCTGCACAGCTCGGCTCCAGGGTCTATGCTTCATTGGTGGGCGGCTAGGGAGGAGGGGCGCTGGGCATGGTCGGTTGGTCGCTCGTTCGTTCGCATCGATTCGTTTTTGAGTGCTGGAGTTGCTGTTATATTTACTTTTTTTTATACGTTTTTATTTTATTCGCATATGTGTATGTGTGTGAGCTTGCATCCCTCGCACACACACACACACACACACACACACAAGCACATGAATGTACGTTGTCTCATACGCCCCTTTGCGCTGCTGCTGCCGCTGCCGCTGCCAGCGCTGACAGCGGCGTCGCAGCTGTCGTTTACGTTTCGCTTCGTTTTTTTTTTTTTTGCTTGTGCCATTTTGATTGGAAAATCGCACGCAATTGGAAATTTTTGCTATTGGCTGTGCGTTCGATACACTCACACACACATGCACGCGCTTCCATACACACATACATAGACAGTTAGAGAGCGCCGCATTTGGTGCTCGCGCTCACAATATGGAAAATCAATCAGCAGCAACAACAAGTAGGAGCAACACAATAACAACAACAACAACAGCAGCAGCAGCGAGAGCAAAAAGTAAGAAAAAAACAAAAACACTAAGAAAGCGAACTCAAACTCAGGCCGCGACGTCGCTGCGACGCCTGCTTTGACTGTCGCTCTCGCTCGCACTGCACTTGGCTTGCAAGTTTTGGCCAAGAAACTGCAACCAGCAAGAACAACAACAACATCGTCAGCTGCAACAAATAAAGGAAAATAAAATTTTAGTGGCTGCTGAGCAAAGCACTCGAAAATTAAGCTCAATACAAAACGGGCCATTGAGTGGAATATGCGGTGAGCGCGTACGTACGAGAGCACGACAGAGTGTGAGTGAGAGCGAGTGAGAGAGAGAGTGGAAACGAGCGAGCCTCCGTTGGCCACAGCAGGCGAGTGAGTGAGCGAGCAGGCATTGTGTTGCGCTCTCGCGACGACACTCTGCTTGTGTGTGTGTGTGTGTGAGTGCTGCTGAGAGTGAGAGAGCGGGCCCTGTGTTGCTGCAGTTGATAAGACACATACGTCTCTCTGGCTGTGTGTGTGTGTGTGCGTTCAATGTGTGTTCGATACGTAGAGCCAGAGCAAATGAATGAAAGAGGCACACACACACACACACAGAGAGACACATACGCGACGCTTGGGTGCGGGACGGGGCGGAGCGTCGAGCCAGCAGCGCTGCACGTTCGACAGTGTATCCTGCACTCTGAGCTGAGCTGAGCTAGTTCTTTGGCAAGGGGTCGACGTCGCTGTCGTTGAGCGACGCTCTCTCTTGTGTTTGAGTGCTTGTGTGTGCGACTGTGGGTCTCTGTGTGTGTGTTTGTGCGGACATCGACTGCGTCGCCGTCATCATGAACATCATATATAGATAGATTTTTAACAAACCTGATTGGATGTTATTGACTGGCGCGCACACACACACACGGCCACTTGTACTGGCTGATTCGTTCGCCTGCCCATGAGTGTGTGCGTGTGTATGTGTGCTGATGTGTATATGTGGCGTATGTGTCGCTGCGTGCGCTTGTGTGAGTACGTGTGGTACACACATTGGCAGCCTTAGCCTGTTAAATATTGACTTGCAGCCCCCGACCGAGTGGAATGTGGTCGATCGCTGGCTGCGTGTTTGTGTGCGAGTGTGTGTGTGGGGTTGGGAGGAGGCTTTCGGGCGGCGCCAATGGACACGTGCTTACATAAACATGTACATATACATATGTACATAAATGTATATGTACGTACGTGTGTCTGTGTGCATATGTGCTCGTTTATTCTAGGTTTTAGCCAGGATTTCGCTTCAAGTGTCGCTGAGAACTTTTCCGCTTATCAAATAAGCTTTAAAAAAAATAGTTGGGAATATTATATTGAAAAGAAATCGGAATATACATTGCATTTATGGAGTATGCTGGACAAAATTTCAAAAAAAAATATATATATTAATTTATAATAATATTGTATATTTGTATATTGTATAATAAATATATATGTATTAATAAAAATTTAATAATATCGAATTTGAAAACTTAACGTTCTCAATATATCTACTAATAAAAATATTTAATTAATAACTACAAACAAAATAATAATATTCAATTTGTTGAATTTAATTTATTAATCATATAATAAATAATCATATAAATTATTTAAAATTTTTTATTTTTATTATTATGAATGAATACATTTTTTGTAATTTTTTGATATATATTTACAACAAATTTATATTATAAAAATATATTAAAATGTCCAATTTTATTTGCATTGCATTAATAATTTATTATTATTAGTATTTATATAAAATTGTGAAATCCATGAATCCGTAGCTAAGCATAAATATGTGATTGTACAAAGTACACTTGCTTGTACATACATACATACATACAATATATATTATTTCATTCCTATATCTGAATCATTGCATGCGCTGCGCTTTAAGAGATAAGCAAAATATCTTTTAGCGCCAATTGAGTCATGGGAAAATGTTCGCAAATGATTTCTTTATCAATAATATTAATAATATGTGACAAGTTCAACGAATATAAGCTCGTAGCTGAGTTAGTTAAGCATTGGTCACAGCGCGTAAGCCGAAGGCACACACACACACACACAAATATGTACACATACAGACACACAGCGAAAACCAATCGCAAGTCGTTTCAATAATACCAATACAAGTGCCTCTGCTGCCTGCTGTATATAACGCGAGGCGAAAAGGCGTTGCCAATAATATTGAAAGCAATCCATACATACATACATACGCACACTCACACACACACATACACTCAGTCACACAAGTGCGTATGCGTATGCGTGTGACTATGTGCTAAAGGTTAACAGCATTTGCTACCCACTGCTGCTGCCTCTTTTTTTTCGCATTGGCTCCCTACACACACACACACACACACACACACACACATACGCACGCTCGCTCGTGCGTCGCGTTCGTCCAATCGAATTCAATTGACGCTCAATTTTTATGTGAGCCGAGCAGCAAAAGCAAAAGCAAAAGCAAAGCAAAAAAAAGCTCAACAAGAACAAAAACAGGAGCGGCAGCGGCAGCAGCAGAGAAGAACCGTTACCTGCCAAGTAGCGCCCAATGGCTGCCAATACATGTTAAATGAAGCATGCTCGCCCAGCCCGCTCCCCCCGCCCCCCGGCCAGGCCAATCAACAAAAGGAAAGCAGCAAAAAAAGAAGAGAATAGTACCCAAGAACCACCCAATAATCATCGACGCCACTTTACCCCACCGAAGAACCCAAAACCAATCCAATCCAATTTGATATATGTATGTGTGTACGGCGCTTTTTTTCGTTTTACTTGACGTTATTTTGCTTCTTTTTTTTTTTTCTTTTTTCGCCGTCGACGCTCTCTCTGGGCGCAGTTGTCGTCCTTTTCTCCCTTTAGCGCATGTATTGAATTTTTATAAAAATGAGTGGGGAACAGAAAATCAGCAGCCAGACTGCCATAAAAACGCCAGCGCCACTTTCACTCGGCTCAATGCAGCAGCGACGGCAGCAGCAGCAGCGACAGCACCAGCACCAGCAGCAGCAGCAGCAGCAGCAGCAGCCACTGAGAGCAGCGTTAACGGCGCCTTAAAGCGTTGTCTTAAAGCTCGCCAAAGGAACGCTATTTCTTTATTTTACTGTTGTTCCTATTGAGCGCGAGCCGAACGAGAGAAAGAGCGAAATGGTGTGAGTGGAAGAGAGGGAGAGAGCGCCAAAGAATCTTTTTTTTTCCGCTTCTGGGTGGTTGCCGAAAAAAGAAAAAGCAAACCAAAGAAAAAAAAAAAAAAAACAAAAAAGAAATTGTGGAAGAAGAAAACGTAATACATACCAACATCGATTTCGATTGGGAAGCCATCAACGGCAGCAGCGCCAACGCCGGCGTCGGCGTCGCAGCAGCAACAACAGCAACTCTAGGGCTGGGGCGCTGCTTCGTGTCGTCGTGTTTGCCTGCCGCTCTCTTTCTCTCTCTCTCTTTCTCGCGCACACACACACACATAGAGACTCAATGCCCTTCGTCGGGTTTTGGCTGCCTTTTTTGCTGATGTTGTAGCTTTTTTTTTTTTTGTGGGGGGTCTTCGAATTGAAGGGCGGCGGGTTTGGCTAAAGGTTGACAAGTTTTTCCTTTTCTTTTTTTTTTTTTTTTTTGCGCCCAACCAGCGTTGAGTAGCACAGGGGTGGGCCGAAAATAACGGTGGCAGGGGGCGTTGCGGTAGTTCGAGCGTCAATATATATATCTATATATAATACGTATATATTATGTACATGTGTAAGGAATAAATAAAAATAAAATATAAGGACAGGCGGGAGCTCAAGAAAGAAATGCTATCAAGTGCACGCAATACACTGTGCGAAAAGGGGAAGAGAGTGGGCAGAGAGTAGCCTGCTTTTAGGTGCCATATACATATATGTGTGTGTGGGTGTGTGTGTATGTGTGTGTGAGCCTTGTTATTTATGTCATTATTGAATATGCGTTCGAGGCGCAGCCAACCCAAATCCAGAGCCAAAGCCAACAGCTTAGACGTGTGTATCCCATACGAAGACACTCACACTCACACAAACACTCGCACACACACACACACACACGCATACAGGCGCAGTGGCAGAAGCTTCAGCTTATATACTTACAGCGACTGAGAGCATCACACACAGACAGAGACACAGGCACACGCATACGTACATATTATATGGCATGCGTTTTTATGCTTATTCGATTTTATTCGAGTGCTCGCACACTCACACACACAAACACACACACACACACGCACACATTGAGAGATAGAGCTACGCTTGGAGCATCAGGATTTGCTGCTGCCTTCCATTCAGCAGCATCCCCTCTGGCGCTAGCTCTGCCTCTGCCTCTGCTGCTGCTGCTGCTGACTGCGACTCCAATTTCTTTTCACTTGGCAGATTTTTCTTTTGCTTTTCATTTCTCGCTTCGTTTTTTTGTGCTTCTGCTTATTTTACTGACTTTTTTTTTTTTTCTTTCTTTTGCTCTGCTGCCACTTGTGCTCCGCCCCATTTTATTGTAGGGATTTTATATATATGTAAAGATATGTGTGTGTGTGTGTGTGTGTGTCTATACATACGTATCTATACACATGCTATACATAAACATGCGCTCAATACATATTGTGTGTATAGATATATACTTATATAAAGTCATACACATATACATACATACATATATATTTCTTCTCTGCTTCCATTTTTTTTCCCAGTTCGTTTTTTGGTATTGGGCGCTGGCCAGTGCCCGAGCATGAACCCTCACACCTATCTCTCTGTGTGTGTGTGTGTGTGCGTGCTATTGAGAGCTGTCAGTTCGTATTGGTTTAAAGTTTTCCCTAAATTGGGCGCTTTACGACGTAGCTTATGCCAGCTGCTATACGTCCGTATGTATGTACATACACATATGCCAAAGGGAAGTTTTTATGTACTTTCAGTAGTCTAGCATAGCTGTTAGGCTACTCACTAAACTACTCCTATGATTAATATGAGCATTCCTATAGTTTTTCTATAAGTCTACACTTGTCTCTACTTGCTTCCTTTGACTGATTCAGCTCAAAGCTATTATTGATATCACTTGAAAGCGCGATTTTCCTAGTCTCCACAAGTTTTCACTGCTGACCACACATTAAGTTTGGCTTGAAAAACAAATATACATCTCAAAATGACTTCAGGCTTAATAAATAACTTGTTTTAATAAGTCTCCACAAGTCTACACAACTCTCCACTCGATACTTATGACCAAAAACAAGTAGCAACTCACTTCAACTGTCTCGATAGCATAATATAAAAAGTCTCCACTAGTCTCCATAAGTCTACACAAGTCTCCACTTCGCATTTCAGCGAAGTACAGTTGCCAAACCCATTTCTATTGCCTTGCCACCACAGTTCACAAGTCTACACTGCTCTCCACTCGATAATCGTAGCTAGTTAGTACAGTTGGCACACACCACATAAATGCATCATGATCCACTGATCCACAAATTGCCCATGTGCCCATAAACTGACAATCTCTACACAGAAACTACGCACTATGGCGAAGATAGATACAAGATAGATATAGATATAGCTACAGATACAGCGACAGCGACAGCGACAGATACAGATACAGATACTTTGGTATATCCGCAAAGTAGCTCAAGGTTTGGCACTTAATAACTAACTAACTGACGCTATTGCCTAACCGTATCTATAGCCTATGTACACATATGACATATATATGCATATATATAGCTGGCCGATTTCTTACAAATCATTATATGATTATACATACAGTGCCTTTTTTTTTATATGACACATAAATCTTTCAACATGTTTAGACAACAACTAAACAATTTATGACAATTGTGTGTGTGCGATTAACTGATATAGCTATAGCTTTGCCTATATCTATAGCTGTATATATATGAATGTGTCTATGTAGATCTAGCTGCAGGCCATTTTGTTGCTTTTTTTTCTCTCATTTTTTATTTGGAAGGGGGGGAATGCCTTATCTGTATCATCCGTTTATTTATACACCTATTTGTTTGAACACTAAGCACTCATTCTATATACAGATAACAGAATCTTATCTTTATATACAATACTTAACTGTAGCTGTAGCAGTATCTACATATATCTGTGGCTGTAGCTGTAGCTGTAGCTATATCTGTTGAAATGTCGTCGAGCTACACGGCAACCAATAGACAGTAATCAGTGGGGCTTTGGTTTGTTTGGTTGGCTGACTCGACCGACTTGACGGACTGACTTGATTACGTCTCTATATAAATATGGCAGCTATTTTGTGGTGGCGATATCTTAAGCACACATTCGACTCTGTGTATTCTGTATTATTCCGTATTCTACACACACACACACACACACACATAAATACATTATCTTTAGCAATATTTAAACGTTGCCACACACTCCCGAAATGCAGCACTAAATGCGCGTAATACTACGTATAAACGTCGACTCTGAACAATTTATGGCGCTTATAACACCTGACAAGCCAGCCATGCCAAAGACGTGGCTAAGGCACGCCCCGCCCCGCCCCTTTAGCCCCGCACATTTTGTGCTGCTGCCACAAATAAAATTGATAAAATTTGTTTTCTACAAAACAAGCAAAGCAACAACAGCAACAGTAACAGTAACAACAACAACAACAACAACAAATATCTAAGCAAGAAGCATTTAATTTTATAATTATGATGATGATGATGTATTTGTTCTCTTTTGTTATTCCGCACAGCACTATATGGTGTTAACTAAAATCTACACATACACACACACACACACACACACACACACACACACACACACACACACACACACACAAGCACACATTCAGACAGTAGCGGTTGCTATTATATGTACACATATCGTACATATACTTATAGAGTATATATAAATCTTTTTTTTTTTCTTTCTTATATAAAATTTTTTTTTTTTTTGGAGCTTTAGATTTGATTCCATTTTGTCGTTTATCACAAATGCTGCTGACATGCGTGTGTGCATGTATCTCTCTCTCTCTCGTCTTCGTATGTGTGTGTGTGTGTGTGTGTGTAGAAGTTTTCGCGTTCAGAATTTTTTGTACACTGATTATCTGCATCAGTTGTTAATTGTTATTTGACGCGTTTTAATCGGCTACCGACGTGTCCCGTGCTCAGTATACAAAAAAGAACAAAAACGCAAACGCGCGCCGAAGCGAAATACCAAATAGCTCGATGCTCTCAATATATATATGTATGTATAGTCATATGTATGTATGTATGTATAGAACATGTATTTATACATCTGTCTCTCGATCAAACATATCAATAGATCAATAATAGTCAATTTCTCATCGCTTTTAGTTTAGGTTTTATCGTAGCTTTGCCCGGAATCGAAAACTCTGAAATTATTGGCTATATAATACTATATATAATATAATTCATATGTAACATTAGTTATATATATCCAATACATATCGATAATCAGCTATATTTATCAATCATATTTGTTGTTTCGCTACGAAACTTGAATCTTTAGATGAAAGACATGATTTAATATAAATAAATTACTATATTTTATATATTTTAAGGAATATATTGTAGATTAACATTACAAAAACCTTTAATTTATAGTTTCTAGGCACTAGAAATCTTCAGTTTTAGAGAATATCAAATTTGATATCATATACATAGATGAAAATTTGTTACTCTGTTTTGACTTTTGAAAATGTTCTTGATTTTATTTTCAAATTCTAAGCTTAATCAGCTAATAGTACCTAACTAATTAATTGAACCGATTATTGATTGGAGCTCAGGGCAGCATCTTCTTTTAATTTGCATTGAGTTATGAATACTCTTAGTAATATTCAGCTCAAGTTATAAGATAAAACTAAAGTATTTTTTTAGTATTTACCATTATATTAGAATATATTAGAATATATTATATATATATTCATTATATTAGTATATTAATATATTATTAATGGTATATGAGTATATACTGACTCGCGTGCAAATACTAATTTATTGATATATTATTTTAGTATATTCCTTTATTCATATATTGATATGTTGGTATATTAACTATATGAACTATTTCTATATTTTATATTAATATATTTTTAAATTATTTAATTTGTCATAAACAACGTAAGACTAATGCATTGCTTACCCCCTCTCTCTCTCTCTCTCTCTCTCTCTCTCTCTTTCACAGGTAATTGCAACAAATAGAAATAAAGAAAATTCACATAATTTAGGCAACTGGGTTACCCACACACGTAAGTCGTATACAAGTAATACTAAATAATAAAATAACAGCAAACTGAAGATGTGTGTTCTCTAGAGCTGCTTTTTAGCGATTTATTTGGCACATCGTAATGATAATAACTACGGGCTGGCTGAGGCTGAGCCCAGGGCCTGGGCCTGGGCCTGAGCCTGTGCCTCTGCCTGGTTAGCTGTCTGTCTGCCAAGACTTCAAGTGAGCCAAACTGAATGTGCTGAGGCTGCCTCAGCCTCTGCCTGAGCCTGGGCACATTCATTCATTTGCGTTTCATTCATGTCCTCATCATCAATGCGCCACACACACACAAACACACATAGAGAGAGAGAGCTGCACAGTACAAAAAATATGTCAAAACTTGTCTCGTCTGCCTGCCATTAGCAGCAACTGCGACCAGCCCTTGACAACAAGAGGCAGACAACACGCCCACGCCGACGCCCACGCGAAAGTAGGCGCAACTTCATCATGATTCTGATTATGATAATATGGCAAGCCGATGATCAAGATCATCAGACTTCAAGCGTTTTCAAGGCTGCTGCAACAGAATTCTCTCCACTCTTCACTTCTTGCCTTTCATTCAGATTTTTTATTTTTATTTTGGTGAATGAATTTAACGCTTTTAACTCGTTCGCTCGCTCTCTCTCTCTCTCTCTCTCTCTCTCTTTTCTTGTTTGTTACAAGCGTCGCCTTAAATGTAATTTATGTGCCGAGCTGACAATAGACGCACAGCGAGCCTTTGCCGCTACCTTCGCTCTGCCACTCTGATTGCGGCTACTGTGCAGCTCCAGCTCCAGCTCCAGCTCCAGCTCCAGCTCGACTCGACTTGGCTCGGCTAGTCTCTCATTTTGTGAGAGACGCCCCCGCAGTGTCTCCTTTGCCTTTGCCTTTGCCTCTGGCTCTGGCTCTGCATTCATTATATGCAAATTTCAATTATTTGTACAAATCAGACGCACAAGATCTGCCCAACAACAGCAACAACAACAACAACAACGGCGACAAAGACGACAACGACGACGACGCATTATTATCATCATCGACTTCATTATGGCAAACCCCTTGACACCCCCGCCCCAGCCCTGTGGCATGCCCCATTGACGACGATCAGCAGGCAAAGAGCGACAAACGTTCAATTCAATTTTATTTTATTTTTTTTTTTCATTCTCATTTTTGTTGTTGTTGTTGTTGTTGTGTTTCTGTAGCTTCGCTTCGTTTATCGTGCAAACAGGAAGAGCCATAATATAATTTATTGTATTAATGCGTCGCATGCCCCGCATAATATAGCCAAGACGTCAGCGGCGACGCCGGCAGCGACGCCAGCATCAGCAGCGATTGCTTACATTTCAATTTCTCTCAATTGATATCCCAATAGCCGAAAACCCACAGGCAAATATATATAAATATAAATATATATATATATAAATATATTCCTCTATATATATATTTTTTTTTTTTAAGTTTTTTTTTTTTTGCTCTTTTATTATTAATTTAAACATAAACATGGATTTCCTGTTGCCCGCCGATATGCAAAAAAAAAAAATAAAAATCGTAAAGAGCTTTGACTGATTCGTTGCCTTCTTTGTTGTTGTTGTAGTTGTAGTTGCTGTAGTTGTTGTTGTTATTGCTGTTCGCTTTCGACATAATTCTTTCGATCGAATTTCACAAAAATTGTGGCCCCGATTCTTGTGCCCTGTGCGTCTGTCTGTGTGTGTGTGCGTTTGAGAGGAAATTAAATTAAGCGCTTGTCTCGCTCTATATATACATATATATATATTTTTTTGTTTGTATTTTGTATTTCGTATTGTTTCGCCGATCAGCCGCATTAAACAGGCAAAATGCGTGGGAGCATCGATTTTGATTTGATTTATGCTGAAGGTCAGAGGCGAATGTGCGGCTCACAGCAAGAGTTCAGCTGCTGCTGCTGCTGCTGTTGCTGTTGCAGACAGCCAAGTGGCAGCAGCATGAGAGCCTGCCGGAAACAGAGACCACAAGCCACAATGTAACCTCAAGAGCGAGTGAGAAAGAGTTAGAACTTTACACTTGCAGAGCGGGAGCGAGTTCGCTGTGCGAGCGAGAGAGTGAGAGATATGCCAGCAACAATTGCAACGTCTCAGCCTAGTGGGGGGCGCATGAGGCGTGGCCCAGCTGCAGCTGATGACCAAGACAACTGTTAGCGGTATACAACCTGTAAGAGACCTTTTCACTAGCAATATCAAAGGTTTTATAATAACTAACCCAAGAGAACTTAGCTAGGGGCATAAGTAAATCCAACTCATATATAATATAATCTTTAACTATTTACTTATATACAATACTGCTTTGTCTATCTGCCTAGAACCTAGAAAACATTTATTATTATTATTATTTGGGATTTATTCTTCCTGATTTATTTATTATTTTTGGGCATATGCTTAAGCTCTTTACCAAATGCCTTTGGCTGCATAATCAAGACAATTCCAATGACTTTAAGCACTCCAAAATTTCTGGGCAATTTGTGGTAGGTAAAGTCTTCAATGTGTGTGTGTGTTTTCTTTTTTTTGGGGCTATGCAGCCGAATGCGTGCAACATTTTTGCGCGGCCTGCGTATGTTGTTGACACTCTGGCTGGCAGGTGGGTGGGCAGGAGACGGGGGGTGTAGAAGGGCTGCCAGAGTTATGTGCTGGGGTCGATTGTGGAGCTGTGTGCGTGTGTGGGCGTGTTGTTCTGTGCAGACAGGCCACTGGGCACTGCAATTGACACAATTTTCAGACAGACGACAAGGCCGGCCGGCTGGCATTGACCAAGCCGCACGTGGCTGGCGTTGTGTGTGTGTGTGTGTGTGTGTGTGTGATGTGCAAATGATGATGATGATGGTGATGGTGATGATGATACACTCGCGGACCACACACAAACACAAACACTCACACACACATGCAATTGATTTGTACTTTGGGGTCAGCCAGCAACAACAACAAGAGAATGCCAAACATGCCAGCAACAACAACAACAACAGCAACAACAACAAAGCAAATGCCGAAACCCAGTTGAACGCACCAAGCGTTTACAGACGGCGCCAAGAACAGCTGTTGGCAGAGCAACAGCAGAGGCTGGAAGCAGTCCAAACTAGAGTAGTATAGGCTATATATATAGAGTACTATAATGCATTTTATATAGGGGTATGGAAGAGCCTCTACAATATGATGCTGGAGTATTGACTTGAGCTCAAGCAAGTTTATGCATGCAAAGTGCTGCTGCTGCTGCTCCTGCTGCTGTGAGCAGCGCATTTGGCATGCGTTTGGGTCCTACTGGGTCCGGCAGCAACAGTTTGTCGAGGGGGGCTACGCACAACATGAAAACCGCAACAGACACATGCCCCAGCTCTGCACACACACACACACATGCAGACACCCACCTCATGCCACGCCCACAGCACGCGTCTACCTCCTGTCCATGGAGCAGCAACGGCGGCGCGCGAAAATTTCGCCGTTGTTGTTGCTTTTTATTTGTTTTTATTCCTTTATTATTATTATTATTTTCGCGCGCGCGTTTTTCGCCAGTTGCCCAGTACCGTTTTTTTTTGCGTGCGTGCGTGTGTGTGGGGGCTTGTTTTTTGTTTTTATTTGCTTTTGTTTGTTGTTGCGTCAGCCAGGAGAAAAAAACAAAATAAAAATATCCATGTATAAAAGAAAGCGAGGAGGCGGCTGAGAGTGGCTTGGGGCGTGGCATGTCTGAGCGGCGCTGAGCTGGGTGGCTTGCAGTGGGCCATGCAGGACCGGACCGGAATCAGGTCAACAACTTCACTTGGGCCACAGCTAAAAGTCTTTTGGGGCGCAGCCCGCGACAAAGCGAAATTTGTGACAAGGAATAGGAATGACATAGATGAAGAGCCAAGAGCCAGCGACAAATGATGACGATGACAATGATGATGATGATGATGATGATCAACACACACACAGAGAGACAGACAGACAAAGCAGCGCATGGAGACTGGAACTGAGAGGGTCTGAGTCTGCTGCTGCTGCTGCTGCTGCTGCTTCTTCTTCTTCTTGTCAATTAGTGAAAATCGAATTAATATTGTAATACTTTAATGAAATAATGCATGCACACAGACATCTAGACAAACTGCCAGACATTGAGGGGGCAAATGGAGGCACTGCGACAGTTATTTATGCGGAACGACAAGATGAATCTGTGAATGTGAGTGTGAATGTGAATGTGAATGTGACTGTGGCAATTGCAGATTCTCTCGCTCTCTGCCTCTCTGCCCTGTCGCAAAAAGCCCAAACTACAGTTGATAAAAATAAACGAGACACATAAGTACACATGTGTATATATAGAGAGGGAGAGCGAAAGGGGGAGCGAGTTAGCCAGAGAGACAGTGCGAGTGGGAGAGAGCGTGAGCGAGGCAGAGCGAAGCCTTTGTGCCGGTTGCCTTGCGAATTGTTTGGGCGGCAACAACGACGACGACGACGACGACGACGACGTCGGCGGCGACAACGCACGTTGTTGGCAAGGTGTGGAATGTATGACAGGAATTGATATAAAATATGCTAATTGGTGCATAGACGGTGCAGAGTGCGGACTGCTCCAATGCTAGCAATATGCTGCAGAGTGAGAGGTGTTGAGTGCTCAATGCGAGAGACAGGTTAGTCAACTCGACGCTCGACTCCCGAGTCGATCAGCCAACACAAAGGATGCCAGAGCAAATGAGATAGGATTCGAAAGGGCTGCCAGATCAATGAGGATTTGAGAGTAACTAAAGGATAGCTCGATCAAAAATGATTATTCCTGTGAGCTTTAATTCAATGCAAGCTCTTCGTACTAAACATGAAAAAGTTTTTGATTGGAAGACTTTTCAAAATCACAAAAATCACTCTCCTGACTTTGATTTAGTTCAAGCTTTATTCATACCCCAACAAAATGTTCTTTTTATGTCTTTCAATGCTTTCATATCTCTGCTTCTCTTTTCCTCCCTCTGTCTTTCTGTGTTTTCAACGCTCTCTCGCTCTATTCTTGCACATCTCTCCCTCTTTCTTCGCCCCCTCTTTGCCCTAGCGGCCACAAAAGAACTTTTGTTCTTTCTTCAATTCTATTTTTCAATTTTAAATTTGATTCGCTTGCAACTTCAACCGCTGCTGCCATGACTAACAACAACAACAGCAACAACAATAACAACGGTAATGTTGTTGCTGCTCTTCTTCCTCTTGCCATGCTGCTTATGCCAAAAACTATGCGAGGATGCCATTTATGTAAATTATTGGCAAAAATGCATAACGGCAAACAATTGAAAATGCAATCAAGTGTTGGCTAAAATTGCTCTGGTGCTGCCAACAGAAACGCAAAAGAACAACAACAACAACAACAACAAGAGCAAGAACAACACCAGCAGCAGCAGCAGCAGCAGCAGCAACAACAACAACAACAACAAGGCTGCCAATTAATCAAGAAATTCTTAAATAATTATTTGCCTATTTTTATAGTCGCACAAAGGGGTGACAGGGCGTGTGTGGGGGAGGGGCGGGGGTGATCTAGGGGATCTGGGTGCTGGGATCTGGCATGGGGCAGCGGCCGACGCGGCTGACTGACTGACTGGCTCAACGGCAACAATAACAACAACAACAACAACAACAGCAACAGCAACAGCATTGACAACGACAGCGACAACGACAACGACGACATCAACGTCTGTTGGAGTGTAAATTTGTTGTTGCCATAAGCCAAATACAAATCTATATGCATTTTAAATATACACATATTCATATAGATATCTGTGTGCATGCATTTTATATTTACATACATATATATTCAGATATATCGCACAATATATAGAACCATGCACTTTTCGATTTTCATTTTGTGATTTGCGTCCGTCTGAACGTTCATTGTTGTTGTAAAAATAAGTCAGCCAGCCAGCCAGCCAGGCAGCCAGCTAGAGCTAGCTAGCCAGACCCCATGCCCGCTCCCCTGCCAATACACGTTCCCGAGTCAGCACAAACGAAATTTCTATGAAGCATTGCAGTTAGATGAGCCGTTTAGTGACAGTCAAGTCGTTGAGAGCGGAGCGCGGCAGGTGATGGAAATATAGCGAAAATGAGATAGAGAGAGCGAGAGAGAGAGAGGGAGAGATAATATAGATCTGCTAGTCCAATGATTACTCTCTCCATCTCTATCTCTCGCTCTCTCTCGTTCCCTCTCTCCGTCTCTCTCTCTCTCTCTTGCTCAGTCAGTCGCGCAGTTTGTCTGTCTGGGTGCTGATGAGTGCATTGCCGCTTTGCAGTCGCTGGCCGACTAATAATAATAAATATTTTTACAGAAATTAATTAACAACAACAACAGCAACAGCAACAATGGCAACAAAGTGTAAAAAGAAGTATGCAGCATGTCTGATATATAGACAGGCACACGCGCACACACACTGTAATCTATATGGCACTGCATTGATGTGAGACCGTATTTGCCATGCACTTTGCTGCGATTCTCCATTTGTTGAGTGTTGCCAATAAATATTGCGTATGCGTCATGTGGGTCGAGGAATCTGACTGTGGGTTGGAGCTTCAACGAATTGCAGAATCCAGAATCCAGCTAGTTTGGAATGTTACAGTGCTGTTAACATGCTGTTAAATGTATGTTGGCTAAGCAACCAGGCAATTTGGAGCTATTTCTACTTTATCTATACGTGAAATTAGACATTTAACATGCTGTTAACTTAATGTTAAAGCAATGTTATCGCAAGTAAATTAGTTGCATACTAGGAATAGCTAGGAATATAAAGCAATTCTTTTACATAAAATGGAAAAACGCTTTGGGGTGGTATTTGCAACCAATGTTAGTACGCTGTTAACTGGCTGTAAAATATTTGCTCTTAGGCATAACTAGCCATAAGCAAGCTGTGTCAACTTCATGTTAAGCATATAGCTTTGGCATATATAAACTATGTTAATTCACTGTTAACGCTTAACGGTTCGCTTGGCTGTAGAGCAACTATGTCAGCTGTTAGCCCATTATTGTAAGCCACAAGACACGCCGGCATCTTGGCAATTACTCAAATTCAAATTAAGTGGCAACACACACACACACACACACACACACGCGCGCGCACACAATTGCTCAATCACATACACATATCGTAGCTAGACAACGGAAAGTTCGCTCAGTCCCCAAGCGAAATGCCATACAATCCAGAATGCCGCAACTTGTCTCGTTTTGTAAATAACAAATCAGGCATTTATAAATGATGTGAGCATAAAATATACGCTATTACGCATCGCCCTCAACCCAACAGTCAGCCCTGGGCGCCCACCCCTGGAGCAATATCGCAAGGCCCGTGCCAGTGCCCTGAACAACACTTGAAACAAAAGCAAAGGCGAGAGCGAGAGCAAGAGCAAGAGCAAAAGCAAAAGCAACTCTTTGCCAGCAACAACAAATTGTCTTTCAGTTCTGCATGTGCCCCGCCCAACAGCCCCCCAGCAGCAGCAAGCCACGTCGTCTTCGTCGATGTTGACGTCGACGTCGACGTCGTCTTCATACGTCTCTAATAAGACATGATTGTAATTAATTAAATTAATTCGTTTCGGTTTTAATACACGAAATGTTTTTCGATTTTGTCCCAGGCTCGAAACAAGCTACCCTTGCTGCCACGCCTCGACAGCCCGTGCCCCCACTGCCCGCCCCACCGTCCACATTCAGTGGAAGGGCCTAAAAGGATTGCCAAATGAAAGTGAAAGATTTCTGATTTACGTTTTCAAATATTTGTTTGTCACACACTTGCTGCCACGCCCCCGCCCCCGCCTGCCGTCGAGCTGTCTGTCTGACTGTCTCCGTCCGTTCGTCCTTCCGGCCAAACTATAAAATGTTGTCGATTTTGATTAGGCAAAACTTGACAGAGAACTTTGTGCGTGGCTTTCATTAAAAATGCCAGCGCCGTGTTTCCCATCTCTCCATCGCCTGCTCAGGGTTGCTTTTCCCGAGCGTTTCGATCAGACGGCGTTGCCTTGGTGCCTTGTTAAAGGAGTGTGCGGGAGTCCCACCTTTTGTGGCTATCCTTGCCTGCCTGCCTGCCTGCCTGGCTGTCTTTCTGTCTTTCTGTCTTGCTGTCTTGCTGCCTTGGAGCATAATGAATTGACATTGATTGGAAATTTTGATTGAAATTGTAAAATGCTAAAGGATGGCAACGCCAAAAGGCTTTCTCCATCTCCTGCTCGCCTCAGCGTCTTCGGCTCTTCTCCAGGCAACAAAATAAATTGCTTAATTTTCGGCTTAATTAAAGATTTGATAGATAGCACAACTCTCTCTCTCTCTCGAAGCTGCCAAACAGACCCGGCCATGGTCCCGCCTCCTGCTCTCATTGATTTTTGTGCGACTGCCTAAGCATTTAGTTCGCCAGCTCCAAACGGCGAGCGACGAATATGTTGGCATTTCTTCATGCTTATTTAATTAGGCCTCATTACAAAACACAAGCACACACAAACACACACACACGCACACATAGAGACAGAAGAAGCTAAAGGGGACACAAATGGAGAACGCCTTCGGGCCAGGCTATGAAATATATATGTACATATATCTCTGCAATGCATGCGCCCTTTGTTAAGCTGGTTTTGGCCGGGCTTAGGCCAGAAATTTTGGCTGATTATTAACACTGGCTTTTTTTTTTTGGGAATAATTTTTGCTATTTTTGTGCACAACTGTACCTGGGCGGACAAATAAAAATCATTAATTTCTGTTAGATTTTACAGTGTCGAATTTATGTAACACACACACATACATGGACACACCCACGCACACACACACACAGTCTCCTGCCCTGTCACCCTTTTAGGCACATTAACTTTGAGAAGCTTTTTATTTTTATTTAATTTTTTTTTTTTCGGGCGGTCTGCCTTTAGTTTAAGGCCCGCATAAAAATGTCAAAAATTACACACACTCACACACGTGAAAAACAAAGCAAAAGCCAAATACACATATACACACACATGCAGGAGTTGGGGCTTGCTTGGTGGTGTGAGAAGGGACTTCTAATCATTATTTGTACGGCCCACATATATGAGTTATATATTTATTTGTATTTGTCTGGACTTGAACTGGGCCCCACACAGCGCCCCCAGCCCTCATGTGTGTGCGTGTGTGTGTGTGTGTGCTATTTGGTCAGTGTAATGCTTAATTATTTACTTTGTTGTTGTTGTTGTATTTTCCAAAAATGTTGCCAAAAAAAAGGCCTACGCATAAAGTGACCAAAAGAGCGCAAGCCAATGCCATGGGAGGAGGGAGGGGGTCATAACAATAGCTCACACACACACGTACACGTACACATTGTTTAAAAAAAGGGTCATACATCTCGCTCTATGTGTGTATGTGTATGTGTGTGTGGGTTAATTTTTGATGTACGATTGGTCAGCGTGTGTGTCCAGCTACAACAACAACATTAACAGCAACAACAACAACAGCGACACACACAAAAAAAAGGTATGCATACGTTATGTAATAATAAGGATAAGCCAAAAAATTATTATTACTTTACGTGCCTGCCAGGGGGTTGTGCCGGCCAGGCTGAACGCTGGACGCTAGCCAAAGGGTTGCCCACACACACACACACACACACACACACACACACAGAGACATTCGCTTGGGCTTTGATTGTTAATGAGCATAAGCCGTAGTAAGGAATCAGCATTAGGACTTGACTGGCAAACAGTCTGACACTAGTCTAACTGTAAAAGGCGCGGCTAAGCGAGCAGGAGCTGCAGTGATCGTAAGTCAATGTCGCTCTCCCTCTCTCTCTCTCTGCTGAGTCTCATACCTGCTCTCGCTGTTTTTCATAGCTTTCAAGCTCTATCACTCTCAAGTGTTATGCCTCTCTCATTATGTTTATATATGTATCTTTTTCTCTCTTTCTTTCTCTATCTATCTGTCTGTCTTTCTTTCTTTCTCTATCTATCTGTCTGTCTTTGGCTTTCTCTGTCTGTTTGTAACAGCTTTCAATCAGAATTAGTTTTAGAGCATATTCATACCAGCTCTCTCTCTCTCTCCCTCCAGCTCCCTCTCTCACTCTGCTTCCCGTTTTTTTTGCCTTAAATGATGTTTAGGCTTTGATCTGTCATATCTATCATATTCCATATCCTGCTCCAGCTCCTGCTCCTAGCTAAATGTGTCAGTTTTAATCCATGCCGCTTCGCTCTTAACAGACAGCAATTAGAAATCGTCTAATTTGATGCACGCACACACTCACACACACACTCACACACACACATACTCTCTCACACTCATACACTTTGCAGCCTTTGAAAAGAAAGTGCCGCACATTTTTCTTTGACACTTTACAGCCCCCAAAAAGCCAAACACCGCCTGCCCCTGCCCCAAATCCCCCGTTTTAGGATTTTGTTTGCCGGGACAGACAATTACCCACACACATGCTCACACACACACACACACACACACACATACACAGCTGCCTTGTCATATGACGCATTAAAAATCGAAGCATATAGCTGGCTTCCGCCCGCACTCCCTCTCTCTCTCTCTCTTTCTCTCTCTCTGCCCAGCTGCTGTCTTCTTGCTTGGCGCGCGCATTAATCCTTTTTTCCAGCATCTTTTCACACACGCTCACACACACACATGGCACACGCGTGTATATAATCCTTTTTTACAGTCCAGCCCACTCTGGCGTAGCTGCAGAGCCCCAGCCCAGCCCAAACGCCCAGCGGCTTCGCATATCAAAGCTAATTTATATTTTGTATAGCATACATTTGGGCGTGCACAGCAGCGAGACTCCCCCTAGCCACAGCTCTGCTGCTGCTGCTGCTGCCGTTGCTGCTGCTCCTTCATCATCTTTTGCTGCTGCTGCTGCTTCTTCTTCTTCAATTTGAACGTCATGTTTTTCATTGCCTGCTGTGCCAATTGCCAGTGAGTGAGCGGGCGAGGGCGAGGGAGATAGAGATAGAGAGCGGGGTAATAATAAATACAACTCTTTGTTTTTTCAATGGCTGCCTGATTTTTGATAAGTAAATAGAAATTTTATAAATTTACATACACACACACACACATGTATGCATATGTGTGGGGGTGTGTACATATATATATATGTGTGTGTGTGTAATAAAAAAGAAACAGAATTTTAAATTAGAAAATATTAGTTAGCTGGGCTGACGGAACATAACTGAACGGAGAGACGGACGAACGGACGGACAGACTGACAGTTAGGCAGCCACCGCCTCAGCCAGTGTCTCGTGTACAGTTATGTGCGAGTATGCGCATCTCGCTCGCACACACACGCTTCGGCTACGGCTACATCTTCTTCTTCTTCGTCTTCCTCTTCCTCTCCCACTGCTGCTGCTGCTGCTGCTGCTGTTCATCCTTTGCGCTCTCGTTCTGTACTTTTTCTTCGACATCATCGCTGTTTGTTGCTTGTTTTTATGAGTGTGTCGATGTGGGTGTGTGAGTATGTGTATGTTTCTTTTTTTTTGCTTTTGCCTTTGCCTTTGCTTTTTCTTGTTTTTATTTTTGTTTTTGTTTTTCTCGCATTTGCTGCGTGCGTCTTTGCTGCACAGACAGCACATATCTCCTTGCCCCTTTGCCTACCTCACAGAAACATCAATACATCATTTTCGTCTTCTCTCAGTGTGTGTGTGTGTTGATTGTATACTACTCTTTTCACTCCGTTTTCCATGTATGTGTGTGTGTGTGTTTATTTATATGTTTCCTTTTTTTTGGTATTTTTTCGTTGCAGTTTTCAAGGCGCGCTATCTCGCTTCCTCCATCTCTCCCTCTCCCTCTCCCTCTCTTGCTTTGTAGCTAGCGTTCTGTGTGTGTTTTTCTTTTTTGTGTGTGTGTGTTTGGGTATTTTTTGTTTAATATTTAAATAAATAATTAGCAAAAAGGGATATGTGCGTCTGTGTGTGTGTGTGTGTGCATATGTGTGAAAGCTTCGTGTTTGTTCTTCTTGTTCGTGTGTGCGTTGCTAATGATGTTTGAAATTGTAAAGCAAATGCAAAGGCATGTCCCAAAAATAAAAACGCTGCAAACATGGAAAGATTTGCGATTGTGTGTGTGTGTGCGTGTGTGTGCGTGTGTGTGTTGATTTACTCAAATAACTGTACAAGGAGTGTAGCTTGTAAACAAAAGCAGCTGCAGCTTATAATATAAAGTTAATGGATAGAAAAGCGTATCAAAGGCCAAACAGCAGCCCAAAAGGATGAGTTGCTAAAGCGAAAGGCTGTCTTAAAGCTGGATTAGTTAATTAAGTTTAGCAATAGATGTTATCGATGTGCGATAGATAGTATAGGAAGTTGAGCGAGGTTTGGCTTAGAGCAGAGCTGAGATACTCGGGATTGAGTGGGAAATCCGAAACATCAAATCAAATAAATCATATATGGATAGAGATCATAGAGATTCATTTGAATATTAATTTCTTTAACTTATTTCTAGATTACTTGTGCTTCTCCCTCTCTCTCTTTCGCTAATTTTCCTCTCCCGATCTCCCTCTTTTGCTTCTCTGCCTTTTTTGTTGGCTTATTCTATGCATTTATACAAATGCGTAGAGCCGCAGGCCGCAAACCACTTGGCGCATTGACAGGCTTATGTACAACACGCACACATGTGTAGGCAATGTATATATACATATATACAGCAGGCCTATCATCTTTTCTCTTCCTCTCTTCCTCTCTCTCTTCTGCATTTACAGCAGCTGTCAAGACATACGCGCAGCGTCTTTGTCTGCGCCTAATGTCATGCTACGCTTTTTTTTTTGAGAATGTGAGTTTTTGCTCGGCTGCTTCTTTCAATTGATATAGACACACGCACACACACGAGCATTGGCTGCCACATTGAACCCCTTCGCCGCCTGCCCCTCATCCACCTGCGCGCACAACTTTTTAACTTTTTAGCAGCATTTTTGTGCCCGCTGCCTGCTGTTTAATGTGTGTGTAATTGTGAAAACGCTTTGCCATCCTTTTCCTTATGTAGCTAAGCAGCAGTGGCAGCCTCTGCTCCTCCTCTTCCCCCTTCCCGTTTACCCACTTTTACGCTGCTTGTCATGTCATGTAGGCGTTTAAGTGGCAGCGGCAGCAGCAGCGGCTGCCTCTGAGGTTTTTTGCATTTTACCCACCCGCACCACTGAAAATGTCAAGACAACAACTGACAGCCGCCCCTAAATCAAAGTGCCCAACCAGAGCCCTCTTACTCTTCCTCCCTCACACTCTCTCTCTCTCTCTCTCTCTCCCGCTCGCTCGCTCGGCCTCCCACTCATGCAGCAGCGGACGTCGCATTGATTTGCTTTGATTTATTGTGCTGCGAAACAATGCAGCGACGTTTCTCAGACCCAGCTCAGATATTGCTGCTGTTGCTGCTGCTGCTGCTGCTGCTGCTGCTGCTGCTGAGGGGTTGCCTACAACAACAACAACAGCAGCAACAACAACTTGCACTCGAGCTGAGCTTCAAGCACAATTCATAACGTTGCTTTCGTACTAATTACAAAAAGTGCTGCCTGCCCTCGCCCTCTCGCTCAACTGCTGACCCGCTCTCTCTCTCGCTCTCCCTCCCCGTCTCCTTCTCTCTGTGTCTCCGGCTCTTTCGCTGACAGCTGCCATGCGACAAAATAAAAAATATATAAAATATACGTCGACCGTTCGACTCACTTCAGAAAACAGCTTGAGACAATGCCGCATGCAAAAATTCTTCACGACTGCCAAAGGAGTACGAGTATTTATGCATTATAATACACACACACACACGCACACACACACGCATACTTACGCCCTGGGGCTGGAATCTGTTTCTGTTTGGAAAAGTGCGCGCTTTTTGACATGTGCCGCGCGCACGACTCACACACACACACACACATACGCACACACATGCAGAGCAATTGAGAGCGTGGTTGCAAGCTCGAGCTGCTCGGGTTAGCTGGCGAGTGGTATTTGACTTGGTTGCGCATTGTAAAGCACTGAAGTGCTTCTCTGTGCGTGTGTATGTGTGTGCGTGCCAACGATAGTTGCAACAATTGCTGAAGAGAGCATGCAGCAAAAGGAAAAAAAATAAGAATAATAAGAATAAAAAGAATAAATAAATGCATAAGAAAATAATAAGCAACAAGAGCTCAATTGCCCCACGGCTGATCCTTGAGCGAAACCTTTGAGCTCTGAAGCTCATGAAGCAGCATTAAGCATGCAATTAATGCAGGCAAACAAAAAAGAGTTCAATACGCAGAGCTTCTAAGCCGAGAGCTTTCAGCAGCTTTCTGAAATGATTGAATCAAGCAAATGAATAAACTAAAAGAGAATGAAAATTATTATAATAATAATATTATTATTATTATTTTAAATTAAATGAAATTCTTATGGACTTTGAGCATTGACTAGACAGCTTAGAGCTTTATTAATTTTTTGTTCATGTAAATTCAGCTCACTTAGCTTTAATAACTTTTGAACTGCGCTGTGAACTGAATTGATGGGTAATTGTGACCCTTGCTTAACCTGGTCGTTGGCGCGTTTTTGGCTAATAGAAATGTTAACAGCCTCGCACATTGGCCCCGCTGTTAACATTTCACTTAACATTTTTGGCGCGCAGTGCGTTTTCATCTTTTTTTTTTTCATATATATTTTTTTGGCTGCCCCCTCGTTCTCTCTCTTTTTCTTTTCGACGGGCTATTTTCGGGTGGCTCCTTTGAAGTGGCTGCGCCGGCACATGCAAAAATATTAAATGAAACTCGCTGTGCAGCCCATCCAAAAAAAAAAAACGTACCCAACAAAAAAAAATTGGAAAAAAAATACGCTAAAAGGGTGCTCAATACTAAAGCCTTTTTTGGCATAAGCTGACCACACACACAGACTGGACAGAGGGAGAGAGAGAGAGAGGGAGAGGAAGGCTGACAGAGGTGGATAGCATTTGAAGTGTGCCCATAGAACTTTACAACTTCTCTCTGTGTATATTTGTGTGTGTGTATGTGTATGAAAAACCCCCAAAAAAAGATATATATATATATAGATATATAAGTAAAACACGAGCAAAGCCACCCGCATTTTAGTTAATTAACTCATTTGGTTGGCAACTGCTTGCTAAGCCGCTCGAACTGGGCCACAAAAGGCTGAGCACACAGTTGCCCCATCAACTCCAGCTCCAGCTCCGGCTGTCGCTCCATCGTCAGCTCCAATTCGAATTCCATTTGCCGTCTCCTGCTCCACATTAATTGATTTGCTCTGAGAATTTGGCCAGCTAGTTTTTGCTGGACGGCACAACAAGTGCCGTCTTTCTCACGGGGATTCCATTTCAAAGCGCGCCAAGACAACAACAACCTGAGCACAGTTTTGGCAGCGCACAGCTGGGCAGCCACTGATTGATTTTCGCAACAAAAAGTCAGAAAAAAGAAACAACAACAACCAAAGAAACGATGCAAAAGAAAAGGAAGCACACTTTTTTTGAAATGTTTTTTTTTTTTTGTTTTGTTCCTGCTTTGTTTTTCTGTGGCAAGCATCGACCGCCTGGCATTATGAAAACAATTTTCAAGCTTAAGCAGCTCAGCGGCGGCAACAGCAACAGCAACAACAGCAACAACAACAACAGCAACCGAAACATGAGCCACACAGACATTTGCCACGAAACAGTCAGCATGAAAATCAGTGCCCCAACCGTTGCCCAGCTCCAAGAGCTCCAGCGCGCTTTTGAAGGCTGTCTGGCATTTTAAGTCCTCGGCAAGGACAGAACTGCAGCTTCCTCCTAGCCTCTGTGAGTCCAATGCCGCTGCCCCCCCCCCCCCCCCCCCCACCCCCCCCCCCCCCCTACCCGCACCCCCTCCCTGCCCACTGTTCACATTCCCCAGTCCCAATCCCAATCCCAGTCGCTTGTCTGTTGTTTGTACTTAAGAGCTTTTAAATATCATAAATATATATCTATGCGACGAGTCGAGCTCGAGACCGAGACTGCGCCACACCCACACCGTCAAGGCCCTAACCCCCTACTCGCCCTGTTATGTTGGTTGGCCCTGCGGCTCCTGCTAACGTTACATTTGGCTGCGGGTTCGGTTTTTGGTTTGAGTTCGGGTTCGCATCGTTTGCTGATGATGTTGACAAATATGCCTCGAGGGCCATTCATCTACAAGAAAAAAGATAAACACAGCGGCAACAACAACAACAACAACAACAACAACAATAAATAAATAAAGACAGCAAATTCCTGCGGCTCGACGAGGCAGTCTCTAGTCATTTAGCTGCATTTTAAACCAATACACAATCTGCCAAGCTTCTAACTCTTGAAGGCTACAGCCCTGTGTGACAGGCAACAAACAACCTAGATTTCACCTAGTTGGAATTAGCCAAAGTTGTAAATGCATCAGCCAAGGCAACATGAACTTAAAGCTGTTTCTGGAAGGTCTTTAGCTGGGGTAGACTGACCTCAACTTTTATGCTTTTTTATCTGCTTAATTTATATCTTTGAGAAGATCTAACTTATCTTAAGATATCTGCTATGACCTCATCTCTTGCTCTGGTCTCAAATTTTTCGTCAGCTCTAATTACAAAAACTTTGCCCACAAATAGTTGCACTTAAGACGCTTGCCCTATGTCATCTTCCCTCTTCAATCGAACCCCGATCGAGCAGTCTGACATCTCGTCGAGTGCCTAAGACCGCAACATTATCTTCTGCCATTGAGCGTGGCTCAACTATTGTCCTGAACCAACCACACACACACACACACACACATACACGCACACCCACAAAAGTTGTTCTAGTAGTCCAAAAGGACTTTTCCTAATCGTTTACATTTCGCCAGTCCACAGCAACTGCATTGCAATTCAGTCTTAACCCGACCCTTATAACGACTTCCTGCTTAAGTTTTCGAGAGGCAGGGAGGTGGCCGAGAGGGGGGGGAGGGGGTGGTGGCGTCGTTCTCATCGATTTGAGGCAAAAAGTGCTATAAGAACTGCAAAGGCTTACGGCAAAGCGTCCCTTACGCTTTTCTTTTCTTTTCTTTTTTTCTCTCTCTCTCTCTCTCTCTCTCTCTCTCTCTTTGGCAATAGAGCAACGATATGCCCATCGACTAATTTCCAAAGTTCTTTATTGCCTGCAACGCCCTGCCGGCTGGCAGCCCCCGCCGGCACCCGCTCATCGGCTTCCGGTATTTATACAAATAAAATTGCACAAAACTCAAAAACCAAAACAAGTACAAATCAACAGAAAATCGAAGCCCCCAAAGAGCCCCCAAAAGTCATTGCCATCTGAAGGCGGAGGCAAAGTCGTAGTCGAAGCGATTTGGCTACAGCCAAGGAGAAGAGGACACTGCACCGGACCTGACTAAGCTATGGGGCCACGACTCAGATTCGCCAGTGAGTTTATTTGGGGCTGGCTCTGGCTGTGGCTCTAGCTCTGGTTCTATGGGGTCGGCTGTGGGTCCTGGGCCCAGACTAATTTGCCAAAAAAGTTTGCACCGCATATTTTTGTAACCTTTCTCTCTTTTTTTGTCGCTGTTGCTGTTGTTGCTGCTGTTGTTGTTTTAATTTCTCATTTGGCATTTGATTTCAAGCAAGCCGTCGTCGTCGTCGTCGTCGCCGTCGTCTGGCTTCCCCCCTCTGGCGAAGGTCAACGCTAATAGCACTAAAATTCCAAGTTGGCTTATCGATACCAACGATAAACTATAAATTTGTCGGCTGTTTGTTGTTGTTGCTGCTGCTGCTGTTGCTAATGCGAATGGGCATTGCAGAGGGCCCACAGCAATTCGTTGTTGGCTTTTTAAGCCTTTTTTGTCGGCTGGGCAAAAGTTTGGCAACGTATTAATTTGGCTAAATTTAACCCGTAATGACTTTAAAAGTAAAATTAATGAGGGTCGATAGTTGCCTTTTGGCCACGACAAACATATGGCCAGACTAAGCTGACACTCTTTACTCACACTATCTCTCTCTCTCTCTCTCTTTCTGTTATTTACAGCGCGCTACATTAGCCGAGAAGGAAGTGAACACACTCAAGGAGCAACTATCCACAGGCACGCCCGGCAGCAACAGCGACAGTAACAGCGAGAACAACAACACATCCGAATCAGCACTAGCAACAGCAGCAGCAACAGCAGCAGCGGCAGCAACAGCAGCAGCAGCAGCAACATCATTGGCCAGCGGCGAAGAGGAAGCCACTGGAGGAAGCGAGGGCGAGAGCGACAAGCTGTTGAATAGCTCGATTGTTGCGGCGGCCATAACGCTGCAACAGAACGGCGGCAATCTGCTGGCCAACACAAATACACCGTCGCCATCGCCGCCGTTGCTCAGCGCCGAGCAGCAGCAACAGTTGCAGAGCAGCCTGCAAAACGGCGTCGGCGTCGGCGGCGCTTGCTTGAATCCGAAGCTCTTCTTCAATCACGCCCAGCAAATGATGATGGAAGCGGCAGCGGCTGCTGCAGCGGCGGCCCGGGCAGCAGCAGCGGCAGCCCAGCAGCAACAGCAACAGCAATCGCCAATGCATTCGCCAATCGCGGCAACTGCAATAAGCACAGCAACAACAACAACGGCAACAGCAACAGCAACTGCCGCCACACAACAGCAATCAGCACGAGATATTGCCGAGCCAATAGCCAGCAGCAATTGCAACGATGACGATGAGGACGATGACGAGGAGGACGCATCGATGCAATCGAATGTGGCGCATGCCGATGGCGATCTAGACGACGATGATATGGAGCTGGAGCCGGAGCATGTTGCTGATACGGGCAGCATTGCTGTTGTCGCGCCAGCATTGGCAAGAACTGAAAATGTTGCCGATGCGAATGCAACTGCGGCGGCCAACAATGATCAACACGACGCCGATGTTGATGATGATGATGATGATGAGGGCGATGAGCGAGGTGTCGATGCCGATGTGCCGGCCGATGAGCAACAGGATGAGCTGGAAGCTAGTTTAAATGTTAACAACAACAATAACAACAATAACAACAAAAACAACAACAATAACAATGCCGATAGCTGTAGTCGAAAGAACAAGAACAACAGTGAAACGCAACATGTTGCACTGCGTGATAATAATGTAAATGAGCAACATGTGGCACATAGCGCCGAGGATGACGATTGCACCAACAATAATACTAACACCAACAACAACAACAACAACAATAATAATACAAACAACAGCAATGAGAAGCGCAAAAAGCGCAACGCCAGCGCCAACAACAACAATAACAACAACAACAACAATCAGCCCGCTGTACTATTAGCTGCCAAAGACAAAGAGGTAAGTGCCCGAAATACACTCTCCAAGACATTCCGTTAGCTAATTTAATAAACTGTCTGCGGCCACTCCACGAGCCGCTGCCCATATACCGGCGCAATGAAATGTAAAACCGTTAAGATTAGACAAATGTTGCCAGCCGCCCACCAACAAAAAAAAAATAAAAATAAAAATAAATAAATAAAATACTAACTGGAGGAGTTAAATGGCAACCCTAAAGCCAGCTCAAAAATGAAAAAAAAAAAGTAGGAAGAAGAAGAAATTCCAACCGCAGACGACGACGCACGACTGACCGTACCCCCCTCCGGGTTCGCCCCCTGTCGACCCTTTGGCCCCTTGCCACTGTTCGCTTTTACGCCAGTGCCAGCTCCCTGGGCTGTCCGCACGCACAATTGAGAAAACACTTGCATAAGTAAACAAAACACCCACAGTGGCACGCCCACCCGCCCACCAACACAGCCCAGCCAAACAGCCGGCCAGTTTAGCGCACTTTTCTTGTAATTTTCTAGCCAAACACAAGTGCAAAAAAAAAAAAAATATACAGAAAACAAAACAAGCGAGTGAAAACAGAAGGAAATACAAGGCAAACAAATGAGCGTCCCAGCGCAACAACAACAACAACAACAGCAGCAGCAGCACAGCAGCAGCAGAAAAAAAAAAGTCGAAAAAATAAATAAAAGGACTTTTGACTTCTTCTTTACACGACGCACAAGAAAGAGCAGAGCCGAGAGAGTGAGAGAGACGGGTGGTATGAGTGGGAGAGAGATAACAAAAATATGCAAGGGATTTGACTCGAAAGCCACGAGGAAATTTCCCAAAACAAAAACTGTATACAAAAAATTGTTGATTTTTTTTTGCGTTTGTTTGTTTGGTTTTTTTTCTTTTTTTTTTTTTTGCATAGAAAAAGTTAAAATGAAACTTTGCACAAGACACTTTGATTGGATGGAGTTGAACTGCAGACGACGGACTATATATAGACTGCCTAAGCGGTTGGGTAGTGGCTGTAAAGTGATATCATTAAAATATTGACATGACAATTTTAACGCCTACAATTTGCTGCCCTGCTCTTCCTTTGTCTGTTTGCACTTGCCATCTTCCGCTCTCCTTAGAGGCGGGCGGCCCATTCAAATGTGCTTTCATGGCATCGGGTTTCGGCATGAAGGACGGTGCTCCACAGCGTTTGTTATATATTTATATGCCCTGCTTGTTGCTTGTGTTTACTTATGATAGGTCCTTAAGGCTATTGGCCTGATATGCGTTACGTTTAAGGATATGCTGTGAAAGAAGAGAGAGAGAGAGAGAAGGAGGGAACACTTTTGATCAGTAGATGTTAGATCTGTAGATTTCCCATATTTTCGTATCTAAATCTCTCTCTCTTTCTCTCCCTATATCTATCTCTTCTCTGTCGCTTTATCTCTCTCCCTTCTCATCTCTTCTCTACCCCTCCGCTTCATTTCTTCCGCTGCATTTCTCAACCCATCCATCGTTTCAATTTCTTTAATGCAAGACGTGTTGGGCTTTACGCCCGAGCCTCCATTGTGGCCACATTGAATGATTGCTTATTGCCAGCATCTATGCCCCCATTCCCCCATAGCTCAAGCCCAACCCCAAAGCGCGCTGCAAGTGTTGCAAGGTGCTTTAAGGGCTGGTTGCATTTAAGCATCAATCATTATCATTTGCCATTAAGTGCAGCGCACAGCATCTTGGCAGCCATCGAGGACATCTTTTGCAGCTTGCTAGCTTGCGCTAACTGCCATTAGCAACCCCTAGGTGTCGCTGCAGTGCGACAACAAAAACAAAAAACCGCAAACGCCCCTCAAATGCATTTCTTTAATGTGTTATCACTTCACTTGGCACACAGCAGACACAATCTCTTAGCCTAACACCCTCTCATCTCATCTCTCTCGCTCTCTCTCTCTCTCTCTACCTGTCTCATTTGTTTACCTGCCACTTATTTCGAGGCTTTTGCTGATGTTTTCTTTTCGTTTTATTTGAAATCCATTAAATGCTATTTTCGCCGAGTTTTTGTGCAGCTCATTAGTTTGATTACTAGCGCCCCCTGGCGGCTGGCACACACACACACACACACACACACACACACAGGGCGACTACCATATGGGCATGGCTCCAGAGACAGAGCCCAGGCACAGCTGTAATAAATGCACTCGCCTGACAACTAAATCACTTACGTGTGCGCCCAAAGATTCAGATTTATCTGTTACACATGTTCATAAATATGCGACAATATTTTTTAGACGCCGCCGCCACGCCACAGGCAACCACAAAAAAAACACCAAAAGCGCCAGACTGTGAAATGCCCTGTAAGAAACGATTAGCCAAAACTTCCATTAAAGGATGCATGCAGCAAATATGTGGCAGATCGATATATCGCGCAAGCGCTCATCGAGCTCATGCTACCCCATGGCTGGCGCTTGGCACTGGGCATATATGATCGACAGTTGTGCAAAAATTATGTTAAATGGAATTGCAACAGTTGTTTGTTGTTAGACTGTCTCTTGTTGGCTCAGATCTGGTCTATGGTCTATCTTTCACTCCCCCCTAACTCCCCCCCCCCCTCGCACAGACTGTCTGTCTCTCTTTCACAATTTTGTTTGTTTGTTTGTGTTGGCGCGGCGCGTGTTTATTTTTTCGCAGAAGTGCATTTTTATAGACAAAGTGCAGCGAAGAGCGCGTAAAAATAGCAGCAGGGCCAGCCATGGGTTAAGCATGCCACAAAACAACATTGAAATTATTTTATACAAACAAAAAACGAAATAGAAAGAAAAAAAACAAAACACTTATGTATATGCATGTACATGCTCATATATGATAATATATGTATGCTTGTGCGATAATAATTGCCAGCATATTAGCAGCTCAACAAAGTGCCAAAAACCACAAACAATAAAACACAGAACACTTCCGTTTCGATTTAGCAAACTATATATATGTATATATATACATATACATATTAGCATATCTATATGTGCCATAGATATATGAATATATACATACATATATTCTTATTCCACATAATTGAGTCAAAAAGAAATGACACGTTCAGCTTTTAGATTATTCTTTTTCTGTTTTCTTACTCTTTCGCCTTTTTTTCTCGCTTTATCACAGCGCAACAAAAAATATTTGAAAAATAATTTGTATGGACCATACTAAATGTTGTTTATCAGAGACAAAGAAATACATTTTTATTTGATCTAAAATGTAATATTCTAATGAAATTTATATATGCATATATACATCTATATAAAATGTGAATTTTTTTTTATTAGTTTCATTGGCACATTGAAATTTAAAGCTAAATAACTTAGGCATTTTATTAAAGGTCTTTATAATGTGTATATATGTATATGTGTGCATTTGTGGTTTATTTGTCGTATTCGTTTTTTATAATTGTGTGTTAAAAAATAAAAAAAAAAAAAAAAACAAAAACAAAAACAAATATTCCCCGCCTGCAACACATTTGTTTAATCTGTTTTTATATTAAATAAGAAACAACAACAGCACAAATCTGTTCTCAACTAAATACAAATTTATTGTTGTTGCTGTTGTTGTTGTTGTATTTGTTTTGTCGCCGAACAAAACCGAAATCAATTTTGTTGTTTTCTTTTATGACTTGTGCGGTTTGTCGGTTAGTTGTTGTTGCTGTTGTTGTAAATATTTATCCCAACACTTGTCGAGTTTCCAGCAACAAAAAAAAAAACAAAAACAAAACAAAGACAAAATTCATATAGTTGCGTTATCAGTAAAACTCTATGGGAATGAATAAATTGTGCAGTTCGGGCAGTCGAGCGACCACAGTCTAGAGATATGTAAGCTAGAAATTTCAATTGATACCGCGCAAAGGGGAACTACGTTTAGGCACTTCATATATATTTATACAAATATAAACTCAATTCGAATCATCTGCTGCTATCAATCAGTCAAAATCGTCCCGCATTGGACTTGGACTTGAACTAGAACTAACTCGATTGACCAGCATAATGCGCAGTGAGCACATGTATACATATATATGTATATATGTATGTATGTGTGCTTATAGATAATCATAATTATAGTTTTCATGCACAAATTCGATTTGTGCTGATCATCGCGTGACGCTACTGGGAAGCTGAGAAACCGATTGTTGGGGGTGAGCCTCGATGATGAGCTATCAAAATTATATTACTCGACTTGACGGATGGCTTTTCAACTAATTAGAAATTAAGTTTATCTCTCGCTCTCTCGATGGGATGACCCGCACATTGTCTATTATAGAGTTTCGCATTATTTTTCCCCTAACTTTGTATAAACTCTGACGCACTTGGGCAAAATATGTTGAAATACCCATAACGTGTTGATATATATATTATAAAATGAACTGTTTAATATCATTATTAGGTTTTTATTTGAATGTAAATATTTGTGAACACGCGCTTTGTCTCTTGGAATGTGAGTGTGTCTGTAAAAAAGAAACAAAACAATTGAGTACTACCAAAAAATTGGTATTCGAAATCATGCGGAAAACACGTTGCGAGGCCAACACGAAGTTGGCTAAAAATAAATTGAATTAGTCCCAGATCGAGCGCAACTGTGCAAACAACCGATCGATAAACGCTTGCTAATCTAACCAGAAGCCAAGAGAGTCGGGGCCGTAACGTCACTGATCTATGCCCAGATACAGCGCACAGATCGTACAGCGCACAGCGCACACGCACATGGGGCGTATAGGCGTGGCAATCATCAATAATAATAATAATATTAAGTACAACTGGCAGCAGCGGAGACAGCCGAAATAAATTTGATTAGGCAGTGTCAAGGCAGCTCTCGATTCGAATTGTATTGTTGTTATGTTCTATTTGATTTGTATTAATATTCATCATAATTTATAATTCATAATCACCTCACACACACACATACACATTCATTTGAATGATTTTGAGTTTTTCGTGTGTTGGGCTCTTTGAATTTATTGACGATTATTCCAATTTAGTATGATTTTTTTCAATTAAAGCTTAAGTTGAACAATTTCTAGCGATACGTTTGGTTTTTTAGTATATATCAAATATATATATAGATGTACGAATATTTATATGTCTGTGTATATGTGTGTGTATATATAGCATGGAAATTTATCAATTAACACGGGTAAGCCTCAATTAGCCGTATATCGTCATTGCAGCTGCCGTTTTACAACACTGTTAATATGCTGCATATTAGCCAAAAGCTGCTAAAAGCTCTCCTGCAAAGCTTCTTAAATACATTTGATTGCTTTTTAAGCCAAATTTAGATCGTCTAGCCTCTAGTTTGATTGACAGCCTTGCTGTGTTGTTGCTGTTGCCGTTGCTGCTGTTGTTGCTGCTGTTGTTGCTGCTGCTGTTGTAGCCTATTATTGGCGTTAATGCAGCTGGCTGCTGCTGTCAAAGCAAAGCAGCAGGCAAACTTTATTTATTATGAATTTCAATTCAACGCAAGATTTGATGTTTTTTATTTCGCTGCTGTTGCTGTTGTTGTAGCTGTTGTTGTTGCTGTTGCTGTTGTTGTTTGGCTATCACGACAGTAGCGCAAGCAACAAACACAATTGCAATTATTCAATTCAAATCAATCAGCAACAAATCGTACACCCACCCACATGCACACACACACACACACACACACACACACAGAGAGAAAGAGATAGAGAGAGAGAGAGAGAGAGAGAGAGCGGCACACATTGCTAGAGACATTGAGCTTAGTTAGAGCTGGCTGCAATGATTTAAGTTGTTGCTGTTTGCTGTCGTTATCGTTGCCTCTGTTGCTGTTGTTGGTTTTGCTGCTGATTAAAGTAAAAAACAGTCATTATCATGCGCAAGTGCACACACACACACACACACACACACACACATATACATTGGTTTTTGTTGCTGCTGCTGCTGCTGTCGTCGCTTCGCTTCGTTCGACCAATTGCGGATAAATTCAATTTATTTATCGCATATGGATTTTGATCAGGCGGTCCTCCCCCCTTCCCCATCCCCCCCACACAAACTGTCGACGCAAGTGTGCATGAGCGAGCTGGCAGCACAGCGGCACACTCACTGCCTCGCTATCCATCTCGCTCGCACACGCGCTTGTCTATTGTCTGGACACATTGACTGATTGTTGATTGCTTCTGTTTCTGTTTCTTTTTTTTTTTTATTTAAGTATATGTCGGGGCATATATAGTCAGCATATAGCTATAGCTTAGTTTAGTAGCTGCTGTTCGTTTGTATGTTAAATGGCGATTTTGATTTTTTTAAATTGATTATTTCCTTATTTTCGTGTACCAGTTGCTGCTGTTGTTGTTGCTGTCATTCTTATTGTTGCTGCTGCTGCTGTTGCTGCTGTTGCTGTTGCTGTTGTTGGCGTGCGCTAGTTTGCTTCGGTTCGGTTTGCTTTTGTTTTGATTGTTTGCCATGTGATTTACATGCAATTTGTGTGCTGATTTGTGTCATCAGCAATTGGTTGTTGTCTTTGCTAATACAATTCGCTGATCTCAATGCGAACTGACAAAAAAAAAATGAGTGTGCACATGTGTGTGTGTGTGTGCTCATATAATAGAGCTCACATTCACGGCTCGTTGATTTCGGCAATTGCAATTGACTTTCACTTGGAACTAGAATTCCAATAATAAAAATATCTGTTTATCCACTATAACTCGCTCTCTCTCTCTCCGTCTGTCTCTCTCTCTCTCTCTCTAGGCTTTGCTGACAAGCATAAGTAACATAACATTTCATTTCACTTGACTTTTTTCTCCTCTTTTTTGCTGCTGTTGTTGTCTTAACTTGGCTTTGGCATGACTTGGCCAAATGGCAGCGAATCGAGTTGGCAGCGCCGCAACTCATTTGGCTGCTTAAATATCCATTTGGCACTTCATAAATTGCCGTAGGCTGCAATTGGGTTTTGTCTAATTGGAGGCCATTAAATTTGTGGCAACTCGGCCAACAGATTTGACATCGCCAAACGGCAGCGCCTAATTTATGGCTAACAAATAAGTTGGCAACTTTGCAGCCAACTTGTCAACCAATTTTTTGTTTCTCTGCGCTCCCCTTTCTGGTTGCTTTTTTTCGTTCGCCCCGCCTGCGCCCGCACCTGCCCGCCATCGTCTGGCTTGTGGGTGATATGAATAATTACACAACACTGGCCCAAAACTTGTGACCATCAATTTGAACGCCTTGTCAGCTGGCCAGGCGCACACACACACTCACACCCACACACACACACACACACACAGAGCAGAGCTGAGATGTCGTTAGACATGTGAAATTGTCAATTTCAATATTTGCATCCTGTACAAGAAATGTGTGCGACTAACGGTCTAACGGCGACTGCTCAACTAGAGCTCTAATAAATTACTAAAAAAAAAAAAAAAAAAAAAAAAAAAAAAAAAAAAAAAAAAAAAATAAAAAACTAAAATAAAATGCAGAAAATCTCAAAAATTTGCCAACCAAACGAATTCACTTTATAAATATAAAAATAATCTGAGCATAAATTTAGCTTGACTGCACAATTTACAGGGTATTTGGCAGCCGTTGCCTTTGCTCGGTGGGCAATTCAAGTCAATTACAAGCTTGAACGGAAATTCAAGATTTTAATTAGAGAAAACGAAGACAATTTTTGCCTGTCAATAAATCAAATTGCATTAATTAATTTAGCATTAAATTGAGAAAATGCTCGTTGCGCATGCTGTTGCCGCATGCAACGGCAACATGCTGCAAGCTCGGCTCCCACGGAATGTGGCAAATCATCAAATTGCTAGACAAAAAAAAAAAAAAGACAAAAAAAAACCAAAGCTCGCAGTAAATGATTCAACAATTAATTAAACATGCATTATAATTTATTACCCAGCTCGAGCTTGGCTAACTGCAATCAGCAAAAGTTGCTGTTGTTGTTGTTGTTGTTGCAGCTGTTGCACATTTGTCTGATTAGCAGTGCGATTCTTTCCATTTTGCATTTTCTTCACTTCGTCTTCTTCTGCTTCGTCTGTTTTTGCTGCTGCTGTTTGACGACCTTCTGTGCGACACGTTTAAAGAGATGCAAATAAATGATAAGCGCTAATCGCTATGATTTCATATATCGTGATCAAATTTTTTTTTTGTCTGTGTGACAGGGAAACAAAAGCAAAACAACAGAAGAAGAAGAAGAAGAAGAAGTCAAGTTGAAATGAAAAACCGCACGCAATTACATAGACAATTGATTTCTAATTAAAAGCAAACGCCTCCTCCTCCTCGTCCTCCTCCTCCTCCATCCCGTTGGACAATTTGATGAAATGCGAAGCACATAAAATGCGAATGGAAATGAAAATGGAAATAATTATTGACGCCATGCATTTAAGTTACGGCATGCCCATCAAAAGCAGGCCACACTGTACCTACCACACGGCTGCCCTCGGTCCTTCGATCCCACAGCGTTTGGACAATTAAAAAAGGCTAAGCGTTAAAATCGTTCATTTTCGGCCAGCTAACTGCAATTGGGGCGTCTCTGCAAGTGTATGTGTGTGTGTGTGTGTGTGTGAGAGAGAGAAGTGAGAGGGGGCAGGGTAGACTCTGCTTTGGCTTTAATTAGTTTGCTACGCTGTCGCTTCAATTTTGACGCAGAAAAAACCGCGACGTCTTCGCCGTCTACAGCTTGGTCGTCGTCTGTCGCTGCGTCTGCATCTTCATGTTGGTCCACGCCGTCATCTTCTTCATCATCCGCATCGTCAACGCAAATTACGCGTCGTCAAAATAATTGCCGTGGGTCGCTCAAATGCGACCAGTCAGCCCCATCAGCCCAGCCCAGCATAGCATGGCATGGCTAGCCAGCTAGTTGGTCAGTTCTTACCCACTGTCGCACAGTGGAATATATGTGCCCTTAACAGTGCTCTCATGAGTAGGTAGAAATATAGATAGAGTTATAGTAGATGATTGATAATGTGAATATTGATATATGTGTATATATTTTACTTGGAAAGATCTTGTAAAGATATATACTATATGCATATAATATTATATATTTGATATATACATATATCTATGAATCACAAGCTATGCTCAAGGTTTTCAGCCTCTTTCATAAATAAATCAATCAACTTTGAAAATAACCTCGAATAAGCCTTTATGGCCCACTGTGCGGCTGTCCATAATCAGAAAGCCAAGCAGACGGGCAATTAAAATAAGCTTGCTATCTGCATTTATACAAATATATATATATACATACACACTGCTATATATATGTGTGTGTGTTTATGTGTGTGTTTGTCCCTTTTTGGCATAGTTAATAGTCGCCCAGTACTCTTGGCATCCACTATTGGAATATCCGTTTGGGCCATGGCTGTTTTTTATGCACATCCCCGGCTCCAATGCCAGTCCATTTGGCCAGCAATTGGCATTACAATTTCTCGTTAATAGAAAATGAAATTGTCATCAAATGAAGATTGAGCTTAGCCGCAGACGCAGTGCCTGCAGCAGCAAATCCAATTAGAACCTGACGCGCAAATCAAATTAGAATTCAACTGCACAACTGTCTCGTTTCCACTCGCACTCCCACTCCCTCTCTCTTTCTCTCTATCTTGGTAACTGTATGATTTTGTCGGCATTTCACTTTGTCGGCAATCTTCAGAGACGGCACAAATCAATAAAAGAAATACCAAATACAAAACCGAAAACAAATTAACCAACTGATATTTGATAATCGCAAAATGTGTTTGCATAAGATTTGCAAAATGCAGCTGTGCTCAAGTCGAGGCGACGGGCGGGGCGAGAGAGTGCAGAGAGTGGATGCCGGAAGTGCAAGCAAATGCTCTGGGAAGTCCGCTCAACTCAGCTCAGCTCAGCTCAGCTCAATTATCAATGCGCATACGTCACGTGGCACGACTTTAAGTAGCCTTTGCATGTGCCACAAAAATAAACACAATTGAAACACATCGCATTCCCTCTTCATCCCTCACTCTGCCGCTGCTCAGCTAGCGTCTAGCTGAATACAGCAAGGGACAACAGCGAGAGGAAGGAAGTTGAAGCCATTAGAAAATGCCAACGAGCTGGCCCCGTCGTCCACTGCACAAACAAAGCCCAGCCAGCATGTGGAGCTCGCTCGCCTGCTCGGTCTACTAGAGGACTCGACGGCCTGCAAGTCCTTAGCTGATATTAAGGTGTTGTGGCGGTCTCTTTTTTTTTTTTTTGCTGCCTCTGCCGGCATATTCATATTTTTATATCTATTGGCAAAAACAAGAAAAAATGTAGAAAGGACGAGCTGGAGGATATGATGATGCCTTACGAATGTTTGCTAGAGATGTTGATTGGCATTGCGTTTGAGTCTGGAGCAGAGGGGGCGTCGGTGGCCAGGGAACGGCCGAAGAGGGGTGGTGGGGGAGGAGGGGTATGCGAGTGCGGTCTGTTGGCCGTTGTCTGCTTTTCTCATATTGATGATGCGGGCAAAGAGACAAAAACCGACAACTGAAAAAAGACAACAACAACATCAAGTATAACAAGCAGCAGCAGCAGCGGCAGCGGCAGCAGAAGAGCAATGCTGTACTCATAAATTATTGTCTAGACTATGATTTTAACGTTTTTTGATTATGAAAGCCAAAAAACGTGAAGAATCCCACTCCAAAAAATAGAAAAACAAAACGACAAACACACAAAAAAAAAATAAGAAAAAAAAAAAGGTTATTGTACAGCGCAATATATAAAATAAAAATCGCTGGCATAACCTTTTTAGCTCACTCCCACGCGGCGTAGGTTGGGTTCGTTTGTTTGCTGGTTGCTGCGTGTAGATATCATATCAATAAGCAAAAGGATTAGACATGTGACTGGACCAGTCGCCGACTGGTCCTGGCCGCGGCCCCAGCTCCCAGCTTCCCAGCTTCCAGTTCCCACCACGCGCGACCCACTCAAGGGCTACATTTTGGGTCGACTTTGTAGTCGTCATTCAGTGCTTATCGAGGGTAGTCGCAAAACAAAAACAAAACAGAAATCACATTTCATTCTTTTTTTTCTATATATATATATATATATATATATATATATATATATATATATATATATAT